>CAXARO010000195.1:0-93549 GCA_963971305.1 Arcuatula senhousia | reverse complement strand
AAATTCCATGATAAGGGACCCCATGCAGATGCTGCCAACTAAATATAGTCCCATGCTAATTATGAAAATTCTAAATATGAAAAGGCTGTGATAAGTAGTTGATGAGAGCTGTAAGGAATATATTTTCCTGTCGGCCACTGGAAAGTTTCAAGGCTGTTGTTACCTGTCCCCCTTTTCTCCTTCTATTTACCTATATTTAGTGTAAACAGTATTTTATTAGCAAAATAGATGACATTATTACAAACAGATGATAAGGTTAGGATTGGAAAACAAGTGACAAGCACTTTTACAAGTTCCTCTCCTATATTTGTAGCAGAAGGGCTATAAATCTACTAGAATGGCAGTCTTCCATGGAAGACGTATGTCGCCTGCATCTGAAAATATTTGGTAAACAGGAAGTAGATAAGTCATGTAAGTTATGGCTATAAGATCACTTTACACCTTACAGAACTATAGATAGAAGTTATATGTCAAATATCAAGAGGTTGAGGTTGTGTCATGTAGTTTCCCGGAAAACTGCAACAGAAATGTTTGTGACACCATAGGACGATGTTGCAAGACGACTGATAGTGTCAAAGTGACTCCTATATGTCGCATTGCAACATGTTGCAGGCAACATAAAAACCTTTTAATAGAGGGGACGGTTATCAGCTCTAGGTCCTTACCTGTCTTCCTCTTCCTTTAGTCGCCTTGCCTCCTCCTCTTCCTTCTTCTTCCTCTCGTACTCTCTCCTCTCCTCCTCTGCCATCAGCGCCATCTTTGCCTCCTCCTCTTTACGTCTTTCTTCCTCTTCTCTCTGTTTCTGTAACTGCTCCTCTGTGAAAGGTCATAGACATAATGTTAAAGGTCAAAGGTCAAGGACATAAATTTTAAAGGTCAGAGGTCAAGGAATTTTTTTCCTGACATAAAATTTAACATTATATACGGGACCTACAGCCTATCAAAGATTAGGTTAAAATTAAGGGCAAAGGTTAAGAAATTGGTTTTTATCTAATGCTACTCATATATCAGTGTACTTTGGACTTTTTGATGGGTCTTCCTTAGAGATGAATTGCCTAGCACATTATTGCAATAGAGTTTTTTTAATACTGTGGTTTTATTATTATAGTGGGGTATCAATTTTCTTGGTTTTCATGGGTGGCTCTGACCCACGAAATTTGATACCCCATGAAAGGCAAATTTAACATTGATTTGAATGCTGAAGACTTCAGAACCACGAACTGATAAGTTTTTACCAAACCACGAAAAATAAATGAATCCACAGTACTATATTCTAGTATATTTGTTTTTATGCCCCACCTATGAAAGAAGGGGGCGTATAGTGTTTGGGCTCGTTCGTCCGTCCCAAATGTTGCAAGATCGGGTATTCTGTCTTTTTTTTGGGGGGGGGGGGGGTTGTTGTTGTTGTTAAAAATACACTATGGTGTCAAAAATATATGGCTTTAAAAAACTATCACTTAGACCATATAATATAATTCCTAGATTCTCATCCAAATTTGGGGTTGGCTGATTAAATTGGGTTTGGAAGGGGAAGAGAATCTAGGATATCTTTAATTATCTATTCCTACCAAATCTTCTTTGTTCCTCCTCTGCTTGTTTCTTCCTCATCTCGTCCAGTTTACGTTGATATTCCTCCTTCCTTCTTCTCTCTCTCTCGGCCTCTGCTTTCTGTCGTGCAGCCTTCTCCTCAAGAAGTTTTTCTTCTCGTTCTCTCTCTAATTCCTCCTCAAGTTTTCTTTGTCTGAAAATTCATTTAAGTGATTTAACAAAAAATAATCTCTTTATTCCATGAAGGAAGCAAAGAGGCACCAATGAGGCATTAGAATGTCAAAAGTCTGAAAGGGCAACAACAAAACCAGTAAACATGAACAAGAACAGCACAAAGAAACACAAAACATCTAAAACACAAAGCACAAAAACAATTTCTGAATAGCAATCAACAACCCGAACTCAAGTCATAAAGAGAGTGTGTTCAAGGCTATCTTAGTTTTATCAAAGTTAACATTCTATATTTTCTGCTTGGTTCATTGATGTTTAGGTTTTAAATTTAATGATAGTTTTGCCACGACTGTAAACTGGTAAATTTCAGTGCCATCTTGTTTTTAGCGGTAGAACCACTGAATTAAAGTTTGTGCAATTTTATTGTCCCTAGACAAAAATGGAAGACAAATGTTATCTGCTGTTTAACCTCTATGGACTCGTTGTTCAAGTTTATAATAGACTCATCAATATGTGTCAGTATTTTTAGTCCCTAATTTTTTTCTTACTTTTATGCCTCTACAGCCTCCATCTCCCTCTTCAGCTGCTCAGCTCGTTCTTACATTATTGTGTGTGTGTCTTTTATTACTTACTTTTTAGCCTCTACAGCCTTCATCCTCTCGGCTTCCATTTCCCTCTTCAGCTGCTCGGCTCGTTCTGACTCCTCTCGCTCTCTACGAGCCTGCTCCTCCTTCTCACGTCTCTTTCTCTCCACTTCCTCTTTACGCTTGGCTGCCTGGGCAGCACGCTTGGCTGCTCTCGCTTCACGATTCGATATCATCCTCAGCCTGGCCGCCTCATCCTACAATGAGCATTGAAATAAACATGTTTTACTGTTGATTCATTTATTTTCGTAGATACCAATTTTTGTGGTTTGATGAAAAAGGATCAATTCGTGGATTCTTAAATTTGTTGTTTTGAAGACTCAGTAGCATACAGATCAATGTTAAGTTGAGCATCAATTTTGGTGGGTAAATGCCACCCACAAAAACCACGAACATTCATTCTCCACAAATAATAATAAAACCACAGTAGTTCTTTTTATACATTACAAGTTGAGTTGTTCACTTGTCTGTTACAAATCATGAGCTATATACATTTTGTACAAAACTACATAAGAATCAAGAACTTTCTTTTCACAAGCTTATTACAAAAACTTAATTGTGTCAAAAAAATCTTATTCTAATAATTTATTAAACTAGATTATGTAGACTGAGTTTAAATGATAATGTTGATATTAAAATGCTGAAACTTTACCAGAGAATATATCTAGGATTGACGAAGCTTCATGTCAAATAATGGGTGTGGCATGAAGTTTCCAATTTAAAACAGAACTTTTACGATTTTGCCACAGTCTAGGAAATTAGGATTTGAGATTCACTTGCGGGAATAACTGATTTTTACTTTTTGTTCTATTTAACCAATACTATTTCCCCCAAAATTTCACTTTCCCGAAGGTAATTATTTACTGGCAAAGGACAAGAGGGCTTGTGCTAATTTCGCAGACTGCTGCAAGACGTCAGGTAAAAAATTGTTTTTGTTTTAAAATATCACACAAAATGTTCAGTTGAATTTGAGCTATAATTTATATAGTGTTACCTTCTGATACACTGAAACATCCATTTTATCTTAGAATATTGAATTCAAAACAGAATTTAAACCATTTTACAATATCAAATATTTCACATCCTTCCAAAGCAAATCTTATATTTTGACAATATATTACTTGAAACACATGCAAATTATGGATAAACCAGAATCAATTAATGTTTTTAATTTATTTTATGAATGATATTATATTTCCAATTTGACTGTAAAGTCATGTTCAGATTTTATGCTTGATTAGCGGTTATTATTTCAAATTTTAATTTAAGTTAAAATATTCATGCTGGAACCTTATAGTCACTAAAATTTAAAACCATCAATGTTTTAATATGTAGTGGTTATGATAACTCTATGGGAAAATTTATTAAATGCAATGAGAAACGAGATGGAATTTGAACTGATTTTTTGTGTTTTTCCCTTTGGAAACAACTTAAAGATGGAAATCATGGTACATGATAATGAGCAAAGCATGTAAACAAAAGGCAGTGGATTTGCAAAAAAAAAAAACAAGAATATGTTCTGAAAAGACATAATGCACCATCTGACATTTGGAACAGATGGAAAAATTGTCAAGAACTATCCCCCCACTACTTTTGGAATGAAAATATCATATCAAACAGACAGGGGAAATGAAAAAAGTATAATATCTAAGAATATGTCATGAAATGGAATAAGGGTAAAAACAAAATTACCCTTATTGACTTATATTTAAATGTACATGTATATATTATTGTAATAACTATACAAAATTTATTCAAATCTGCTGGAGTGTTTTTTTTTTTGTTGTTATCATCCGAAAACCATCATAGTACATACAGACAAAGAGTGAACAAAATGAAAAGTATAAAACTTAATATTGCCCACTTCATCAAAATCAAGTCTGTCATAAAACAAGAGGCTCCCAGGAGCCTGAATCGCTCACCTGGTCTTGATGTCAACCCTATGAAGACTTTTGTATAGCTAAATGAGATGAATGTTTAAGCATGAAAAAACTTTTCTCTATCTGCAATAGTTTTCATTCTAAATAATCAAAAAACACTATTATTCAATTTTTAAGGGGCTGTAACCCCTATAAGGGGTTATCAGACAACTTCAACCCTATGGAGACCTTTGTAGAGCTAAATGAGTTGAACATTTAAGCAAGCAACAGCTTTTCTCTATCTGCAATAGTTTTCATTCTATAGGCCAAAAACACTATTTTTCGCCTTTCAGGGGCTGTTACCCCTATAAGGGGTCATCTGACAACTTAGACCCTATGGAGACTTTTGTAGAGCTAAATGAGCTGAACATTTAAGCAAGCAACAGCTTTTCTCTATCTACAATAGTTTTCATTTCTATAGGCCAAAAACATGCAAAAACGCTATTTTTAACCATTAAGGGGCTGCAACCCCTATAAGGGATCATCTGACAACTTTGACCATATGGAGACTTTTGTAGAGCTAAATGAGCTGAACATTTTAGCAGGCAACAGCTTTTCTCTATCTGCAATAGTTTTCATTCTTTAGACCAAAAACACTATTTTTCGCCTTTAAGGGGCTGTAACCCCTATAAGGAGTCATCTGACAACTTTGACCCTATGGAGACTTTTGTAGAGCTAAATGAGCTGAACATTTAAGCAAGCAACAGCTTTTCTCTATTTGCAATAGTTTTTATTCTATAGGCCAAAAACACTATTTTTCGCCTTTAAGGGGCTGTAACCCCTATAAGGGGTCATCTGACAACTTCGACCCTATGGAGACTTTTGTAGAGCTAAATGAACTGAACATTTAAGCAAGCAACAGCTTTTCTCTATCTACAATAGTTTTCATTCTATTGGCCAAAAACATGCAAAAACGCTATTTGTCACCTTTAAGGGGCTGTAACCCCTATAAGGAATCATCTGACAACTTCGACCAAATGGAGACATTTGTAGAACTTTTGATGCTGAAGCAGTAGGGTGGCATCAGATTTCATCTATCTCTCATACTTTTTGATTTACAAGCCAAAAACAGTAGTCTGACCCCTTGGTCTATTTTTAGTAACGGTAGCCATGTTTTTTGACGGATCAAAAATCGAAACACAAGTTTGGTGCAGAACACCCTAAGGATCATTCATACCAAGTTTCAATAAATTCTGTTCAGTAGTTTCAGAGGAGAAGATTTTTGAAAAATTGTTAACAGACGATGACGACGACGCCAAGTGATGGTAATAGCTCACATGGACCTTTGGTCCAGGTGAGCTAAAAATGAAAGTATGCTAACCCCCCAAAAAAATCTGTTTAAGTCAAAAATAGCCGGATTTCATTAAACAGGAACTAGGTGAGGGACAGACTTGAAATCAAAACCCACATTAAGGGACCCCACCCTGTTGCTGTATACCAAATATCAAGAGGCTATGAGGAAAACTTTTATGAAAATTATTTAACTGCTAGCTCGCCACCCATCGCCCGACATTCATCATTTTATAACCTGAGTTTTTCTTTCACTCCATGAAATCCGGCCAAAAATTGATAACTTTGAATGATAAAACTAATATGAACAGTTAAAATATCATCAAGTAGAAAACTCACTCAAACCATGCTTAGATGTTACCTTTCTTGGCTTGGTAAAAAATAAAACAAAAAATTTACCTTCATGTTAAAAAATGTCCACTACTTTAAAATACTTTAACCATACAAATTATTCATAAAAAACAAATTCAACAAAATATTGAAATTTTATAACAGTATAATCTACATTTGCCTGCACTGTACAATAAAACTTGCATTGTTTTCTTTAAAATGATACTTGTTTAAAATTCTTATCATGATTTAACTTATTTTACGGCCACTTAAATACATTGCTGTACAAACATATTATAATTTATTTTTCAGATTGAGAAATTTTAATAATATATTGTAATTTTTTTCGGGCAGAAGTATTATACCCTGCAAATCGATCTTATTTTAACAATTAAAACTGTGAATGATGTCACATAAGGATACCCCGCCCCATACCCCCCTGCCCGCTTTAAACTGGGATCTGTACTCCCTGAATGATATCGACCGCAGTGCAAATTCTTGATGCACATAACATTAGATGTACTAACTTCATGTAAAGTTTCATCAAAATCTGTAAAGCAGTTTAGGAGGAGAAGCCCTTACGAGGCATGTGGACAGATGGACAGACAGACAGACATACAGGGTGATTCCTACATGTATATATCTCCCCAAACTTTGATTATAGGGGGTATAATGAACCTTTAATACTTACCTATACAGGAATGAAAACTGCTACTATGCATAATGATTTCACATACTTATTTATACAGTATTTTTATATGAATAATTAGGCCATTGTTTTTTAATTTTTAGTTTTACGAACTTTTCCTAAATGTTGGAGGGTAGGAGGAAGGAAAAAAATAAAATTAAACTCCAGAAAAATTGAGGTCGGGCAAAAAACAAGAGGCTCCCAGGAGCCTGAATCGCTCACCTGGTCTTGATGTTAGCCCTATACTTTTGTAGAGCTAAATGAGCTGAACATTTAAGCAAGCAACAGCTCTACCTGCAATAGTTTTCATTCTATAGGCCAAAAACACCATTTTTCACCTATAACCCCTATAAGGAGTCATCTGACAACTTCGACCCTATGAAGACTTTTGTAGAGCTAAATGAGCTGAACATTTAAGCAAGCAACAGCTAATCTCTATCTGCAATAGTTTTCATTCTGTAGGACAAAAACATGAAAAATCGCTATTTTTCAGGGGCCGTAACCCCTATAAGAAGTCATCTGACAACTTCAACTCTATGGAGAATTTTGTAGAGCTAAATGAGCTGAACATTTAAGCAAGCAACAGCTAATCTCTATGTGCAATAGTTTTCATTCTGTAGGACAAAAACATGAAAAATCGCTATTTTTCAGGGGCCGTAACCCCTATAAGGGGTCATCTGACAACTTCGACCCTATGGAGAATTTTGTAGAGCTCAATGAGCTGAACATTTAAGCAAGCAACAGCTAATCTCTATGTGCAATAGTTTTCATTCTGTAGGCCAAAAACATGAAAAAATGCCATTTTTCAGAAGCCGTAACCCCTATAAGGGGTTATCTGACAACTTCAATCCTATGGAGACTTTCGTAGAGCTAAATGAGCTAAACATTTAAGCAAGCAACAGCTAATCTCTATCTGCAATAGTTTTCATTCTGTAGGCCAAAAACATGAAAAATGGCTATTTTTCACCTTTAAGGGGCTGTAACCCCTATAAGGGGTCATCTGACAACTTCGACCCTATGGAGACTTTTGTAGAGTTAAATGAGCTGAACATTTAGGCAAGCAACAGCTAATCTCTATCTGCAATAGTTTTCATTCTGTAGGCCAAAAACATGAAAAAATTCTAATTTTCACCTTTAAGGGGCCGTAACCCCTATAAGGGGTCATCTGACAACTTTGACCAAATGGAGACTTTTGTAGAGCTTTTGATGCTGAATCAGAAGCGTGGCCTCAGATTTCCTCTATCTATTATACTTTTTGATTTATAAGCCAAAAACAATAGTCTGACCCCCCTAGTCTATTTTTAGTAACGGCGGCCATGTTTTTTAACGGATTAAAAATCAAAACACAAGTTTGGTGCAGGACACCCTAAGGATCATTCATACCAAGTTTCATTAAATTCTGTTTGGTAGTTTCAGAGGAGAAGATTTTTGAAAAATTGTTAACAGACGACGACGACAGACGACGACGACGACGACGACAGACGACGACGACGACGGACGCCAAGTGATGGTTATAGCTCACATGGACCTTTGGTCCAGGTGAGCTAAAAATAGTATTTTGTGTCAAAATAATAGGAAATTTATTTAATAATCAGTCATACATTTGAAAGGTAGGAAAAAAAATTAAAAATAAAATTGAAAAAACTTTTTTTTTCAATCTTGGGGCCAAATTTATAGGGTAGGAGGGTTCGTAAAACTAAAAATAAAAACTAACGGCCTTAATGTAAGTTAAATGTATATACTGGTAAGATTAATTGATTAGTTTTAATCATTAACATCCAAAGGTACCATGATATATATTTTTCTTCTTTGTGTAAAAACTGTGGCTTCATGTTTTCACTTTTCACTGTTTTTGCAAAGCACATATGACTCTCTTTAATAATTTGCTATCCCTTTTTTTTTATTTCCACCAAGGTGAAAATAGAAGTTACAACAAAGTTCCATTAAATGTGAAATGAAGCCACAGTTAAGAATTGTTAGTTCCCTTTTATAATACATTTTGATGTACCTCCTGAACTAGTGTTTGTATTCCAACCTGTAAATATTTAAATTTTTTGTAAGAGTTATCTTTCTTCATGCTGAGAGTTATCTAACTTTGAAAATAAGAGTTGTATTTCTTTGAATGTGAGTTGCCTCTCTTTAGTTAGAGAGAGTTGTCTTTCTTTTATTAGTTAGTATTGTGAATAACAACACAAAGGGAGATCATAAATCAAAGTGATCTGTGATTTTGTCTCAATGTGTAATTTGATTAACACAGCAAATGGTTTTAATGTTTGCTTAATAAAAATAATGAATAATAAAAATTGAAAGGTTCTTGTCATTGGAATTTTTCATTTTTTTTGGTAAGGTTGTAACATGTTATTTGATTGGATAAGACCAGGCTGTTAATTGATTGGTTGGGATGATTACCTTGACATTGCCCTAAAATAAATATTCAACAATCGGCTAAATAACAATAAGCAATATGTGATGATCATAAGTATCCTAAAATATCAAAATGTCGACAGCAAAACATTAAAAGTGAACAATGCTATTGTATAGTGGGACCTAAAAATAAATACCGTAATAAAATCAAAATATAGTGCATATGTTCCTACAAATATCAAAAAATAAAAACAAAATAATAAATACATAAAGATCTATGTATATATATTTGACAAACATTCTAATTCATCTTTTTACCCTCTGTTTCTTTTTAGCCTGGAATTTAATCTAACTATTGTAAATGATGAGGATGAGCTTTAATAAACCAATAGATTTTTTTCATTTATAACCTGTTACAAATTGGTCTAAAAACTACTTCCATGAATTTCTAACTGACTGACTAGTTTCGATGCCTAGGACATGAATTTCTGAATTAATTGTTTTACAATGCTTAACTAGCTAGAATATTTAGCTCTTATTTGTATGATAGGAAATTATTTTTCAAATATTACTAAATAATTATTAACCTTATGAGATATTTCAAATTTTAAGCATAACAAGAAAGAAATGAATAAAAAAAAATCCACAAGTTTTAATTGAAAATTATAGACACAAAATCAAACAAACTAATTATTCAAACTTTAAAACAACTTCATGAGCATTATATTAGAGCACGATGGCAACATTAAAACATGAACAGGACTTATATAAAAAAAATAGCCAATCAAAACACTTGACATATATCAACAAGGCAACAATAAAAAGAGCCAATCAATACACTTGATAAACATCACCATAACAACAGTAAAAAGAGCCAATCAAAACACTTGATAAATATCAACATGGCAACAATAAGAAGAGCCAATCAAAACACTTGATAAACATCACCATAACAACAATAAAAAGAGCCAATCAAAACACTTGATAAACATCACCAATGACAACAATAAAAAGAGCCAATCAAAACACTTGATAAACATCACCATAACAACAATAAAAAGAGCCAATGAAAACACTCGACACATATAAACAAACGACTTACATCCTCTCCTTCTTGTTTCTCCTCGTCATCTGTTGGTTCGTCATCCACGGAGGGAATCGTTGACGGAGGTTTTGGTGGCGGCGGTGGAGATGGTGATGGAGTTTCTCGGATGAACTCAAAATCACTGGATTCAGCAGTCTCTGCAACAGACTCCTGTAGAATTGAAGGTGAAGGTTAAGTTTGGTCAATTTTTTTAAGGCCATAATAAAATAATTCCTAGATTCTCATCCAAATTTCGTAAAAATATGGGGCGGGTGGGCAAATTTTATTTTTTATGCATTTTGATAAAATATCCTGTCATTTTAAAGGAAATTGACTAAAACTGGACATATTTTGCCGAAAATCCAAATATATTTTTT
Organism: Arcuatula senhousia; assembly: GCA_963971305.1. Lineage (NCBI taxonomy): Eukaryota > Metazoa > Mollusca > Bivalvia > Mytilida > Mytilidae > Arcuatula > Arcuatula senhousia. The sequence goes on along the minus strand of CAXARO010000195.1, from coordinate 83,134 downwards.
GAGGTGGCTGAAAAAAATCGGGAGGAGATGAGAATCTAGGATTTTTTTTATATTGGCCAAAACTTGTGACTGTTAAGAAGCTTTTTAGATATGAAAATATAAGCCATCCATGAAAACCCATGGATTCTTCTCTCGCTTGATCATTTTGTTGTCATTTGTATTTCTAGGTCATTTCGTATGATTTTGTTTGTTTGCACATTCTATTATCTGATCTTGAACTTTATGAAATCTAAATATAGAAACATGTTAAATCATTGTGGCATTTTATGTCCTATTTTCATAATATATATATTGAAAAAAAATATTTAAAAACGAAAAGATAAGATAGAGTGACATAACTGTAATCTGAAATAAATATTGAAAAATTGGATCTATACACATAGAATTACCTCTTAAAAACGACATCATTCAAATCAAGATTAAAATTAAAGTGAAGTCAATCAGAGAGTGATTTTAATTCATATGTTAAAATCAACCTTAATTCTGAAATGTGTGTCAGTTAAGTCCCTTGGTTTAAAGATCAGAGTTTTGGTGCATAGATTTGAAGAATTTTAACTGTGGGTTAAATCCCCTGAAAGTGAATCTTTTATCACAATATTATCTTTTATTTGTGGGAGTTAAGCCCTTGAAAGCACTCATTTGTGATATGTGGAGTTAAGCCCCTTGAAGGCAATCTTTTGTGATACCTTTGATTGATATTTCTTAAGATTTGTACTAGTAGCATAAGACTTAGAGGAAGACTTGGTGCTGACTTTAGATCTCTGAAATAAATTTGTCATAACTTAACAAAATATTTTTGTGAAATCAGTCCAAAATAAAACTGTGACATTAAAGGTAGAAATTAAGAGCTATCTAACATTTTAACTATGTAGATTAAGACACATTTACTGCAATATTTTTTTAACACTGTAACAGACAGTGAGACTCATCTTCTTGAACAATTATTTTACGCACCCATCTAGCACAAAAATTTACAACTGGCATGAATATTTGAAACGGGGCACATGATCACACTTTTAAATCTTAACACAACATAAATATCAACAATATTGCTAAAATGCTACATTACAAAGGAATTCACAAATACTTTTAATTAAAAATCTTACCCAACCTCAAACTGAATTAAAAAGCTCACATATAGTGAAGAGTACAACAAACTCAGTCAAAGAAATTAGGGTATAAGTTTTACAGGTCCAAATCCATTACTGTTTGCACTTTCAAATATTTTGAAAAGATCACGTCAAAAAATTTGCAAAACTTCACAGGGCTGAAAAGAGTTTTATAGGCCATGACCAGCATAATTTCGAAAACTGCAAATTACAGGCCAACACCCAAACTTCAAATAAGTGTTTGAACTTATCAGACAATCAAAGTTAATGATGTTTGATTTTCTGTTATTTGCAATGTTGTTCAATGTCATTGGAAGGGTGAAGTGCATTAAGTGCAATCGCACCCCTTTTGCAAAAAATATAATGAAAAACACTCCCAGACCCTCCCAATCACCCCTAAGCCAGAAACCTGGCAACTGTCCTACGTTCTGGCAAAACCAGCACATTCTAGCTTATTATACAACAATATACATCAACTAAAACATCTCAACCACACAAATTACAATGTCCTATGTACCTTTAACAATACTTTCTGAAATAACAATAGCAAATACTCTGAAAATGTTTCACCCTTTTAACCCTAACACTACCCCCCTTTCAAATCAAAAATACATTAAAAAAAAAAAATTAATCATACCTAAACAGTTTAAATAAGACAAAAGAAACCCAATTTATAGAAAATGTTATTCCATGTTAAAAGAATATTTAAATGTTTTTTTTACTTATTTCACTGATATTGAATTTTTTTTGCTGTCTGGGTTTAATCAAAATGTACATTTATTATACATTTAGTACAAATACTATTTGTAGCTCACTGGTTTTAACCACAGTTTTACCTTTTCAGATTCGTTATCAGAAGCCCCCTTATCATCCACAGGGGGAAGTGATGGAGGTGGGGTTGGTTCCTTTGGTGGCTCTGGGGGCGTTGGTTCTTCCGTGGCTGGTTTAGGCTCCTCCTCCTTGACCTTGCCTTTGCCCTTGGCAGGTTTAGCAGGCTTTTTACCTGTGGGTTTCTTGCCTTTGGCTTTACCTATTAAATCATAGCCCATACAAAGTTATTACAGGATGTGTTGTGATGTTGAATCGGTAAATGATATTAATTTTCAAATATAATATATTTTTTAATATTTAAAGTAAAGGATTTTTTAAAGAAATAAAAAATAAGTGAATATCTATACATGATTTCTTTTACATTATTCTTTTACTTCAATAAATTAACAAAAAGTCTTAAGTTAATAATCATGAAATAGAAATTAAACTTATGTTCCTGTATTATATTTAAAATCTTCAACAAATGCATATTTAAACATTATTAAAAGAAAATGTGACTTTAAAACATTTAAGGAATACATTTTTCACATTTTCAATTTCCTGTGGCAAAATAAACAAATCTATATTAATTAACCAAAACTATATGTTTTATGCACTATACCCCAAGCACCCAAGTGTAAAAAAAAAATAAGGGAAGAGTTCCTCTACCATTTGAAAGATTCTATATTATATATAGAGTTCATACAATACATAACAAAAGAAAGAGGTTTGATACAAGATAAAAATGTACATGCAGATAAAATATAAAGCTGAAAAAAAAACAGATATCATGCAAATAAAATATACAGGATTAAATGTTCCCTTTTCCTTGCATGCATGCACTTTACCTCAAGTGTCTGTTTACCACTAATAAATAGGTTTTTCATGCTGGACAAAGAGATATTCCTAATATAGATTACTACAAAAGGAGAGTATGAAAAAGGTTCATGCAAAGCCAATTATATAAAGATTCCACTCGTATTCAGGCTGCAGTCATCTCAAATTTTTAGTGAAGATGCGTTTTTTTCAAGTTATTTACGTTTTAATTACATTCATGAATGGAAATGTAAGATGACTTCAGCGATACTCTTAGTCTCTATGATATGCAGAGATTTGGAATAATGGAAAACTGGTTTGGTTTATATGCTGAATTTGTTTGTCAAGCAGAATTTCTGGAATAAAGAAGAGGGGGAGCTAATCATAAATTTTACGTTTCTTAATTTGCTAGAAAAATTTAGACAAAAATCAACAATACTGCTTTTATTTTTGCTATATTTCAATGTCAGTTTCAAAATTTCAATTCCATCTTTTTGTATATAGTATATAGTGAGTTATCTCCCATTTGCAGATTTATCTTCTCTTTCCAGAAGGTATTTTATACTAGTTACTGTAGGAAAATTTAAGTTTATCTTCATTTATTTTTTGGTTGGTCCAAAAAATTCTTAAAGTTTATTATAGTTATATAATAACATGTTTTCCTACCCTTACTAGGTCCAATAAGTCCATTAAATAATTTATAAAAAAAATAAAAACCTAATTTTGCTCATTAATTGCAATGTAATATACCTACCATAATGGAGGATAACACTTGCAAATGGGGGATAACTCACTTATTACGAAAATAGGAAATGCAGAAATTAAGTAATACTTGAATGCAGACACCAGTTTTCCAAGAGAATAAGGGAATAAGAAGGAAAAGGATACTATATAGGGTTAGGTATAGAGAGACTACAACTATTTCTGAGAATCCTCGTCTGTATCTCACCCTTCTTAGGTTTTGTCGGGGCCGTTTGTTTAGGGGGAGGCAACCCATACTCCCCGAATAATTTCTCGAGTTCACCTTTCGTGCTCACTTTTCCTAAAGAATTAAAAAATAAAGTGATATTTGTAAGAAATATTGTGCAATTATTGCCAAGCTTTACCTTCAATGACTAATTTTCGGTAGCTGAAAATAAATTATTATTAGTAACCAAAATTTAATATTAGTTGTGACCTATTGTGACCTATTCCAAACCAAATATATTCCCTGAAAAAAATCTGCACGTAAGTGCTTTTTACAACACTGCAAATCACTTGCAATTTATTATGATTGTGCGGTAATGTGATACTTTGAACCTCCACTTGTGATGTTAAAGTCGTTATCTGCAAAAAACGGATTATATCACAACCAAATGACTTAAAACCAATTACAGGTGGTTGTTAATGTCATCTATTGCAGATCACATGACCACTTGCCTTCTGATGCAAAAGTCATGTGACATTAGTATTTTCTGCAAAATTAGTCTCAATTTTTTGCCACATTTCCATTAGTCATGTGACATTATAGTATTCTGCTGCTATTAGTCATGTGACATTATAGTATTCTGCTGCTACATGTATTAGTCATGTGACATGAAAAACTTCTTCTAAATTAGTCATGTGACAATTGTTTCATCTGTTGCATTAGTCATTTGACACATCATGTGACATTATGGCTTTTTGCTGCTATTAGTCATGTGACATACAAATCTTTTGCTGCATCAGTCAGGTGACACACCATGTGATTTAAGTGTCGTCTGCTGTGACCTCACCCTTATCTTCAATGACTGGAGGTTTGTTGTTTAGGAGTGGTTTCTTTTCATCAAATTTCTTGGATTTTTGCCCGTGGTCTAGAAGTTTGGCAATGTCATCAGGTAGGGGAGGTAATTTGGAGTTGTCTATCGGAGGTTGGATCCCAATCTTCTTAGCAGACGGAGGTTTGGACTCTTCCTTTGGACTTTCTGTTCAATGATTCACAAAATGAGGGTGTGAATGAGCCAGGTGTCCTCAATTATTTATTTTTTTGCATTTTATTCCCTATTATTTTAATGTTTTGGCCATTTCTCGCAATATTATTTCATACTATAAAGGTCATCATTCTTTTAATTTTTTCAGGGCCAATTTATTTTCTATTCTTTAAATCCCATCCACACCCTTACTGTACAAAGCAAACCAAAGTAACAACACAATTTTAGACATACATATTAGAAAGAATGGCCAGATTTTAAATTGTGGTTAAACACAATAGCAAAATGGAACTTTTCAGTGGCACTACAAGCATTGAAATGATTTAGCTAATATATATCTAAAATCCTTAATTAAAATATGTGCAACTAGATTCATTTATTATGTACCCATATCAACTGATTTGCACACCTCAATCTTCAACAATTATTTTCTCATATCAACCAAAGCCTTTAAATATCCTTTAAAATCTTAAACAGAACTTTACCCAACTATCCTATGTTACCAATATCTAAGCAGAATCCAAAATTGAAACTTTTGAATTAATTTGTGACCAACAACCTTTAAACAATAATCATTACCAACAACCACTGAAAGCAAAAACAATTATATACCTACATGACCTACATTTAACCAGGTTACATTGACCTACATTAAAAAATTAGTAGTAGATTGACCTATGTGACCTAAAGTATTATAACCAAAAAATATTTATTGATCTAACTATCACCAGGATATTGTAGGACAATCTTTTATTATTCTAAATTCTTTAAAATTAAAAGTGACTTTATTTAATTGGTTTTCTAATTTGGATTATTTATTGATAAAACAGATATTTTAGTAATAGGGATTAACTTGTCATACTTGAAAATTGACAATAAGTGCTAATAGACAATTAAGTAGATTAATTGATTATGTAATTTACCTTTTGATGTTTCATGCCTTAAGACTTTTCTGTATTGTTAAATATTTATATCTTTTAATACTTCCTTTTAATTGTTATAGCTAAAAGTATATATTGTAAAATGTTTAGTTTGTTAAGGGAGTTGGAAGCCAGAGACCGTCCTGGCAACATCCACTACTTGTATTTAAATTGTTCAGCAGAAGCCATAATAAATATTTGTTAAAAGTGGAATTTATCTTCGATTGATTGTATAGGAACAATTGTGGACGTCCTTGAGTCTATTAAGTCCCAAAGACTGGTTGTGAATGACTTTGGGGAAGTTGACCCCTTCCAGTGTTATCCTTAGTCTCCGACCTGGTCTTATAACTTTCAAACAAAACTCTGGATGTAAATTTCCCACCAAATACCTTGACCTAAATTTTCAGGTAACCAACTTGACTAAATTTTAACCTTGACCTTTGACCTAGAAGAACTATGACCCTCTAGTTTTTACACTTAATTATTTTACCTTTTTCAAAATCTCTCAGATACAAATCTAATGAATCTATTAGAAACAATGTAAATAACTATAAAATTTATTTCAAACTTAAAAGGAATTAAATTAGTAAAAACAATATCATCTCACATATCTAACAAGTATCTATTACAAAATCTTTCAAACAAAACAAATCAAAGTGAACAGCACTGCTAGGGTTAGGTTGCTGTTCTACAGCTTAAAATAAGCTGAAATGTGTTTTCCCTTTCAACACCAAACTTCATATTGATATGCATGTACTTTTCCAACCTAGTTTATCTAAGTTAAGATCAATGTCAAATTATTTACCCTAAATACAGCCATGGTTTGCTATCTTTTAAAAAAAAACAACTCTTGAACGGATGGAAAGTCATATCAATGCTCTGAAAATTTGCAGAGTTCAATATGCTGTGGTTGTAGCATCTTGTATATCTTGTGAATTAAAAAGCAGGACTGCTATTCAAAGTGCATTGGTATACAAATATATAAGGCAAAAAAGTATGTGTGCTACTGGTTTCATATAGATCTGAATAAAAAACTTTGCCAACAGCATGATGATATGACAGCAACATGTTTATTTATTTTCATTTTCTATTTTTTGTTAGTTTTTTATAATTCAATAATTTTAATCAGAAATGCATGTACAAAAATTTACCTGTTACAATTTCCGGAACAGCCTAGGCAACTAATTCTGATCTTCCAAATCGCATTACCAGAGGGATTTTTATACGAAAAAAAAAACTCACTACATATTCTAAATTGTACCGTGTTTACCAACACAATTTCTAATAAATTTTAATGATGACTTAATTCTTACACCAGCAGTACTTCAAATTTGAACACAACATGTTGAACCCTGTCCGTTGCCCAATGTTGATAGTCCCTCTGAACACATGCAGCTGATGATTGGACATGATTGCATTTACAAAGGCATTATTTTAGGACCACATTTTCATAAACAAGGGGTTGCACTAAGTTGTTCTAATCCTACCCCCACTCGAACAGAAGAAAACGGGAAGATGACCAACTTACAGACCTGGAAAGGCGAGGCACGGTTCATTTCATCATGCTTAAGCTTTGTACCAAATTAAAAATCAATCCCTTCATTGGAAGCTGAGAAATCTGTTACAAATCTTTTTTTTTATTTTGACCCTTAAAAAAAGTACAAGTCAGCTCTGAGAAACGGAATGGATCACATACTGACATAGAAACTAAGATTGTATGATCCTGTCATGCTAAAGCTGTCTACCAAATTTGAAATCAATCCCTTCGGTAGAAGCCAAGATATTGTACCAGATGGACGGACAGACGATCAAGGTGATTGCAATATAGCCCTCTCTCTTACGAGTGGGGGTATAAAAATTCAATAGATTTTTACACACAACCCTAAAAATTACGTGTAAAACTTCCCTCTATTTTCAAAATGCAATAAACAATTTAATCTCTAATATTTATGCTAAAATTATTGTATAACATGATAAGAAAATGATTGCTAAGCCCTTCCCCACACTACCACTCACAGGTGCTAGTAAAGTGAAAGTAGAACTGGAATGCAAAGTTGATCTATGTTCAATGTTAACATGTACATGTATATAAATGTGAACCATGTGGACAGGAGATACAATTTGATAAATGTAATCAAAACAAATTAATCGTTTCAGTATTAACATTATCCATTTATGAACACCTGCGGGAGTGTTTAAATTATAATTAATTTAACGTAAACAATCATTTATTCAATCTGTTAAATATTTTTTTTCCCATCTATAAATAGAGTTTCTTTATCTGTAGAAATTATTCCTAAACAAATAAACATTTGGAACACAATGTACAAGATCACTCAGAAAGATATGATGTTTTCCTCTTTGCTGACGACACCAAGGTATTCAGGGAAATCAAGGAAGAGAGCGATAATAACATCATACAATCAGACTTGAATAAACTGTTCGATTGGAGCTCTACTTGGCTATTATGTTTCCATCCAGATAAATGCAAGACGCTATCAGTACATAACAAGACCAGAACTATCGAGAGCAGGAAATATTCTATGAACAAATATGAAGGCGGGCCCACTACACTAGAGAATGTTAAGCATGAGAAAGACATTGGTGTAACCATAGATAACAACCTAGCATTTGACAAGCACATACAAACTCAAGTTAACAAAGCCAACCAGATTGCGGGACTAATGAGGAGATCGTTTCATTATATGGACAACAGGACATTTAATCTTCTGTTCAAAGCATTAGTGCGTCCACACCTTGAGTATGCCAGCAGTGCTTGGTCACCATATAAACAGAAAGACATACATGTAGATGCAATTGAAAGTGTACAGAAACGTTCCACCAAAATGCTACCCAAAATGAAAGACCTAAGCTATGAAGATCGTCTAAGACTGTTAAAGTTACCATCATTAAAATTCAGAAGAATGCGAGGAGATATGATAGAAACCTATAAAATACTGGCAGGGGTATACGACAACCGGGTTACCTCAGAATTGTTCCAACGAAATCTGAGTGACCAGACCAGAGGAAACCAGTTTAAGTTGATCAAACCAAGATGCAACAGGGATGTCAGAAAATACAGCTTCACTAACAGAGTCATTGACATTTGGAATAGTTTACCAAATTCAGTCGTAGGTGCCAAAACTGTAAACCAATTTAAGAACAGACTAGATAAGTTCTGGGAAGAACACCCCATGAAATTTAATTTCAAAGCAGAATACCGTCCGACCGGAAGTAGGAACACTATAGTTCAGGTTGAAGAAGAGCTGCCTACAGTGGACTGTGAAGACCAGCGGGCAGAATCAACATAAGTAAACATAAGTAAGTATAAACTTGGCCCACATCAGCACATGTAAATGTTTACATTCTATTGATCACGTGGAAAATTATTAATGCCGATGTGACACATTCTAGCTTCAAAAATAACATGACAACTTTTAAAAACATGTTAAATGTACACCAGTCAATAAGGATTTTCTTACCAGTAGAAATTATTTCTAAACAGGATGATTTTCGCAAGTAAATCCACAGGAGCCTGAAATTCTATCAATATAACGGCTAAAATCAATTAAATGTCAAGAAACACCAGATGAGCTTCGCGAACGAAGTGAGCGAAGCGAAATAGAGCAAAAAACCTGCTTTTCTACCCTTGCCTGGACTTCAATCATAGATAAGCTTGCATATTTGCCAACAAAAACATATTTTGAAAAACTTTTGGTCCAACCTTTTCCACAAAATACAGGATTTACAAAGTTTCCTTCATAGTCTAACCAAACGACCGGCGGCATAAGGGTTTTGGTTGCTTCGCAACCTAACCCTAAAAATGAAATACAATAATATACCCAAGGGAGGCCAATATAGTTTGTTAACCAAGGGCCAAATGCAAAATAGGAAACAGCTATCATTTAGGATGCTGGCTGTTTTCAATTGTGGATTTTTAAATTGTCATTAAACTGTAGGTATGTCTCAAACAAATTTTCCACATCTCATTATCTTTTATTTTAAAATACTGTGAAAGTTTAAATATTCGTGGGGTACCAATTTTCGTGGTTTTCATGGGTCAGGCAAAATTAAATCCCCAAATGAACAGAGAATTAAACATTGCTTTAAATAGAGAATTGTTTAAACCACGAATTCACGAATCCATGAAAATGCAATTTACTCCCAATCCACGAAAATTTATATCTATGAATTTAAGTACTTTCACAGTAAGTCTGATATGTACATTTAGTTTAAAAGACTCATCAGAGATGTTGAAGTCAAAAGTTTAAGGGATACTATTTAAAATTGTCAAAAAAAAAAATTCTTTTAAAATATAGGTATGCAAATGTTTAGACTACTTTGTAAAACAGTGACCAAAATTACCATAATAACCAAAATATAACAAAGAAGCAAAAAACAAAATATATGTTGAAAAGACGTTTTGTGGTGAATGCCCTATCAACATTTGGACGTCAGGGACGATTGGACTCAAACATTATATGCCCTTTATCTTGGTGGATCGCCCATAAAAACTTGACTGTGTTTTCTTTGAGAGACTTTGTAACATAATCCAAACAAAACATAACAACATAAATATTATGTGGTCAACATACACCACAAAACATTAAAGTTATTTAACAGAATAAAATGACCTTAAGGCCATGATAAAATAATTCCTAGATTCTCATCCAAATTTCTTGAAAATATGGGACGGGAGGGTGAATTTTAATTTAATTTTTTTTTCCATTTTGATAAAATGATCTGCCATTTTAAAGGAAATTGACCAAAAATGAGCAAAATGTGCCAGAAATCAAAATGATTTTTTTAGAGGGCTGAAAAAACCAGGGTGGGGGGGAATGAGAATCTAGGATATTTTTTATATTGGCCTAATTTAAATGAAAGACAGAAGGAACAACAAAATAGAGAAGTGAAGTAAATTATCTTAAGACTGTTATAAGTAGAGGGTATTTGGGTCTGCCAATCTTCTTTTTGAATCTATGAATGTAAGGGAAAGTAAGATCTACCAATTCTGCATAGAATTTTGAACACACAAATTGTTGAATAATTGTTCTATAGAAAAAGCTAGTAATATTTCTTTTGAAAATTTGATTAGTTCTCCTTTACAATGTTTTTCTTTTTTTCTTTTTTTTTGTCGATTATGGATTTCATAACAAAAAGCTATAAGCCTTGTGGCTATTTTAAAAGATTGGCAGACCAAAAAGGCCAATCAGATGGGTAACAGTTAATTTGTAACTTTTTTTTTTCAAAATGTGATTAACTCACTAAGGCAAAATACAAATAAAAAGTATTTAGCTGCTCAGGCCCCTGTCTCATCTGTTCTGACACAGTATTGATGTCACTTTTTATCTATTTTTCATAAAATAAAAATATTTTTTCTTTGGTGGATTTACAATGTTTAAAGCTGTCTCATCCACTTTATGGACCAATGCCTCAAGCTAAAATTTGTTTTTGTATGGCCTAAACTTCACATAAAGTCTATCACATATTCTTTTTTCCATGCACATGATGTAAAGTCAATAGGAAGGAAAACATATCAAGTGTTAATGGTTCAACATTTGAGTGACAAGGATGACAACTCTGATGACATTTTTCGGGAAAGGGTAGACAACTCTCGTGACATTTTCCGTGATAAGGGATATAACTCTGGTGAAATCTGACTCCAAACAATAGACATATAATTTGAGAGCTCACCGCTTGATTTGCCACTCGAAGATTTTTTGTCATCTGTAAACAATATTAGTAAACTTTTTATGTACAACAATTATATGAAATGAGAAACAAAACAAAAATCATATTTAGCAACAAATTCAAAGGAGAACTTTGGAATTTATGTTTCAATTGTAAAATTTGTGCTTAAATTTAAAATAAAGTTTTAAAAACAAGTATTAAAACAGGAAATAAAAAGCTGTAAGAAACGAAATGGTTTCTTAAAATCACTTAATAGCAATTCACACAGATGACACACTTTAATTTCCATAAAAAATTCTAGTCATCTCTTTTTACTTTTTTTTGTTTTTCGTACATAGAAAAATTAAATTTTGTCTTAAAAAACAATAATCACTCAAATTTATTTACAGACATGTGCAGGTGAAAAACTTTAAAATATTTAGTGTGAAAAAAATCCAGGGATGTGAAATTTTGCATATATATAAAGATGAGTATATATTTGTTAACTCTCAAGGAATTGGAGTTGTGTGTTTGCAAAAAGGTGTAATATAATGATTTTAAAAAACAGTATTTAAACTCATAAAAAATTGCAACAATAAAACCAAGTGATGTGCACAAAAATATTTAAGTAACAATTGATGATTGCATGTCAAATTATTTTTCAAAAACAATTCATCAGGCACAAATTTTTCACTTTTTTAATCTAAAAAAGTTATATATCCACAAAATTTTTCAGTTCAATTCTTTGTATTAATTGTTTAATAAACCAAACACCAAAATACATGTTCAAATACATATTTTAAGAAAACTATTTCATTTAAGTGATGAACTGTAAATAAAAAATAGGATAGATTCCATGACTTCAATAAGCTGCAGTGCCAAAAAAGGGGAAATAACTCATGTTAGACCTCAACATGTTAATCAATAGCAATAAAAAAAACTTCACACCATATAAAGTGGTTCCCATGACAACCATGCAAACAAATAATAAAAGGGAGGCAACTGGTGTTAGAACATTCCCATGGCAACAAGTGATAAAGGGAGAAAACTCTTATCTCACCTTCACCTGGTGGGGTGGAGCCCTTGCCTGGCTGAGGGCTGACTTCCCCGTATAAAGCCTCCATCTCATTTTTCTGTTTTACTTTGCCTAAACATTTTTATATTATTGGTACAAGTAATATAGCATATATGGCATACAGTAACTGTTGTTACATACCTTTTATTTTTACACTAGCAACACGCATAAGGCCATTTTAAAATGATTCCTAGTTTTTCATCCAAATTTCTTGAAAATATGGGGCAAGTGAGCAAATTTCGTTGTCTTTATTTTTTTATCAATTTTGACAAGATATGCTGTCATTTTAAGGAAAAAAGTCCAAAAATGGACATAAGTTGCCAAAAAATCAAAATAATTTTTTTGAGGCGGCTGAGAAAATTCGGAGCAAGAGGGGATGAGATTCTAGGATATTTTTTATTTTGGCCTAAATACATGCAAACAAGTACCTGACTTTACTGGATGTTTTTTTTTTCTTTTCATATTTCACCTCAGATGTTATCATCATTCAAAGAGGAATAACTCTAGCTACATTGTAACAAACGCTTTAAAAATTGTTCAAACATCAAAGTACAAAAAAACAACTTTTTTGATTATTTGAATTCAATTACATCATCTTAACTTGTATTTTTGGTAAAATAATAATAAAATACTATATCACAAATGAAACACAAAACATTCTTCATGGTCTTTTTTTTTCAGAGCAAACTATTTTTCACCATTAAAATCTAAACAACTCTAGCAAAGGAGTTCAAATTAGCGGAGGTCCAAAGAGCTATTAGTGTAATCAGGTGGACTTTTTACACATTACTAAAAAAAGTCCTGAACTTTGCTCTGAAATGTTAATTTGAACCCCTGCTAGCTTTTTACATTGTAGCATACAAGTTCTACCTACCAACGACAAACTCTTCTTTCTTTGGTGGTGGCTTCTTAACATCAGATTTCTCCGTCTTGTCCGAGACCTTACTCTTCTTGTCATCTGACGCTGCACTCTTCTTACTAACGGCACTCTTCCTTCCTTCTTCCTCCTGCTCTTCATTGGCCTGAATAGAAAATAATAAGATGTAGAATAACAGTATGTGACACAGCTTACATTGACCTATAAAGAAAATTAAATGAGACGTTGGATAAGTGTACCTGACAGAGCTCACATAACCGTTGGGTAAATTTAGAAAAATTACAATAGAAACCAGCCAGCAGCCTTCAAAGAGTTCAGAAGGCGTTACTTGTTGCTCTGCAGGTTTCTTTCCTTGCAATGCACATGGTCGATATCCTCGGTGCTGGATTTGGCTCCCTTGTTCAAACGTTTTGGTTTTGAGTACTTTTCATTTTCAACAGTTTTGGAATTTGACCTTCCAATGTTTTGATTAAAATGCTACTGATGAGAGGTCACTCCTTGAAATATCGATATATAGCATATCCAAATTAAATGTTTATACCCAGTTTTGGAATTTGTAATTTTGCAATCAGCCCAAGGTCTAAATAAAATGAAATTTTTGTGAATTGTGAATTTTTTTTCCAATGTTAAGGCACTCTTCTGGCCTCCTTGCCTTTCATTGGTCTAAGATATGATAAGGGGAAGGGACTCTAAGACCCTAATTTGGCCCCAAAATGTCAATGTCTTTTATCTTGATGAAATATGTTTTATTTGCATTCTTAAAATGATTCAAACCAAGTATTTGGCAATTATTGCCTTGTGAGTTAAAGAGTCTTTCTTTACACAGGTCTTTAGAGTATGACTATTCGCAAGTTTTGTCAAAAATGGTAAAAAAATGTGTTATTTTTTCCAATGGTTTTTGCTCAATTTGAATGGCTCCACAGGCCTCCACCAAAATAAAACTCAACAAAATTGTTTAAAACGATACCATATTTCAGTGTGTGAAATATCTTTTTGGTGGAGGTATGTTGAGGTATTTAATACATAACACAGTTTTAATTACAGTTTTAAAGCTATCTCTTTTTCAAATTTATTTTCTCAATAAATTTGGGGCCAAATTAGGCTCTAAAATTCCCCCCCCCCCCTTGAATTAAGAACAAATAAGGTCTTAAAACAATTAAGGACGTTCAATTTGTCATACTAAACCATCCTGCCAAATTTCAAATCATTCCCATGTAATGTCAAAATGAAAAGCTTGAGGAAAATATTTATAGATGTACAAAGGGACACACGGTAATGAGGGAAATTTTAAGCACCCTGACATGTTGCAGCTGAGGCATTAGAATAATGTCTCCCTCTGTTTCCCCAAAAAGTTTAAGTTCAGAATAGCCATAACATAATAGAAACATTAACATCAAAATATTGAAAACTTGATTAAGTAAACACACAAACGCTATACATGCCCCTTTACTTGACATATAAATAAAATTAGGCCCTAGTCTTCTTATTTGTTGGTTTACATTACCGCGGGGTGAAATTCTGTTGATTTTAAAAATAATAAAAAAAATTATCAGATGCTTCTTTCTTTTTTTCATATTTCACGCCTGTTTGAAACAAAACATTTTTCTTTCACTTCAGATGTTATCATCATTCAAAGAGGAATAACTCTAGCTACATTGTAATCAAATATTCAAATTTGGATCTCTTATCATTATCCATTTTATTTTCTTGTTGTGACAGAAATTTTGTATTTGTTAAATGTTTCATTTCATAAAGATGCCTTGAGGAAAAGATTTTTTTGTGAATTAAGTTTGTTGTTTGCTGGATACAAGTTTTGGTGGTTTTTAAGTTGGAAGATGCACAAATTTTATAAGAACCAAACAATACGCCATAAAAAAGTTATTCCTAGTTTCTCATCCACATTTCTTGAAAATATGGGGCGGGTGGACCAATTTTATATTTTATTTTTTATCCATTTTGATAAAATATGCTGCCATTTTAAAGAAAAAAATTCCAAAAACAGACAAAATTTGCCAAAAAATCAAAATAAAATTTTAGAGGTGGCTGAAAAAATCGGGGCGGGAGGGGAACAGAATCTAGGATATTTTTTATTTTGGCCATAAGTGAACATGAAAAAAAAATAAATTTTAAGTATTTTTTGTAATCAATGAATATATTAGTCCAATGAAAATATTAGTTGTTTCAAAAAATCTTAATTATTTGAGATCTATATAAGTGGATTTAGAGAGGTAATTATGCAAGTGGCTTTAATCAACCCCCCCCCCCCGATCATCTAACATAAAATTTCTAAATATGAATACATGCACTTTGAATCATTATTTATATTTCTTATCAATTGGCAAAAATAAATGATTCTTATAAATACAAATTTATTTCTTGCATTCAATGAAACCAGGAAGCATTTAATTCTCAGTAAAACCTACATTCACTTTAAAACTTTTATCTATAATCAGTTAAGCATAAGAGACACTTTAAACAAGGAAATTATACATCTCAAGGTCGATATATAGGACAAAAGTTTCCCTATTGGATCGTATCCAATAATACAAAGGTAAAGTCTATCCAACGGTTTGTTGCTAACGTACACACAATAGATAAACAATTTACCTGGGACACCTGAACAGGTTAACGATATTGATTAGGAATACACATTACTCAAGCATAGACAAAAACCATGGCCGGTAAGAAATTTATTTTTCACTTTATGACAAATTATTACAGCATATGCTTAAAATTATTAAATGATCACTCATTCTATTAATTGTCTTATCAAATCACTTTATATCAAACACTTAAAATATTTATATGATCAAGTTTTTATGATTACATATTTTTTACATATTTTTTAATATTTATATGATCAAGTTTTTATGATTACATATTTTTTATGATTACATATTACAAGTACATGTATGTATCAGTTTAAATATGTACGTATTAAAATCATATGGCCATGAGTATTTAAAGAATGATTTTTAGGAATCTATACATCAGATGTAAACTTGTATAATACATGTAGGGTTAAAATCTTTAAATCAACCTTTATTTAGGGTAGTTAGTCACAACTGTGCAGGAACGTATAAAGAGATAATACGTTCCTGGACTGTGTAAGATTAAGGATTTAAAATGTCAGAACAACCTTTAAATTTGAATTGTGATCTTTCCCCCCCCCCCCTTTTAATAACATTAAGCTCTGGTCATTTGTAGCCAACTAGGTCATATTGCTTTTCATTTGATTTGTCAGACCCAAAAAAATATCATAAACAAGACAAGAGAGAGCTACAAAATCACTTACTTAATATATATTTCTAAAATATGCTTTTTTTCAAAAAAAAAAGCTGGTTTTAAGAAGGTAAATCAAAATTATATTTCATAGATGTGAAATGTTTTCTCTTTCTTTTCCATTTTTACTTTTTAAGAATCTTAAGTGGTTCCTTCTTTAGTCATTTATGCGTTTAACCAACAATAAAAACCCGTGATATAATTCAAAAATGTGTTTATTTTTATTTTCTTTTTACTTCATAATCTGAATTAGTATATAGATATAAGACATTCCATGAAATATTAATCAAGCATATATTTTTCTATTTCCAGACTCAGAAACAGAGGAGGAACTGCCATCAAAGTGTTACATATGCATCAAGCTTGGTGATCCTAATGCCGCTGCTGAGGTTTTTTGTCCGGAATGTAATGAACTTTTATGTTCTGAGTGCAAAAATTATCATAAATACTGCAAAGGTTCGAAAGACCATGAGACCCTGACCTACGAAGATTACAAGAGGTTACCTCCCTTTATTATGGGACTAAAACTCTTCTGTGATGACCATGATCGACCGTTCACACACTTTTGTCGAGTTCACGATAAAGCTGTTTGCGTCAAATGTCATGAAGTGGGACATCAGGATTGTAAGCCGGTCCCCAAGATACATGATATCGTCAAAAATGTCAAAGATTCTGTAGGTTTTACCGATGTTGTAGCAGGGTTGGAAACTTTGTGTGGAAATTTTAAAGAAATTTCAGACGATCGCATTAAAAACGTCGAAGAACTGAAAACCATGTGTGAGGACATAAAAACGAGTATTGAAGGGAAAATTGATGGTGCTATCACCCATCTGCAGAAATTGAAAGAAAAAACAATTTCAGATTTGAATACGCTGTGTGAAGAGGTCTCGACCAATGTAATGAAATTGTCAAAGATCTGCCTATCACGGAGAGAGATATATCAGGGAATCCTTGACCTTCAAGAAGATTTCAAAACCTACACAACAAACGTACAGACATTCATTGGCATCAAAGAGCTGGAGCGGCTAACCCAAGTGGCTAATAAGAATATGAACGAACTGTACAACGATGACAAACTCCGAAGGTATGAAATCAAATTCAAATTTGATGAAACTGTTGACAGTGTGATTAGTTTGAACAGAGGTATCATGTCCCTCGGGGGTTTCGAGGTGACTGCGAGTCCGTCAGAATTAGCCACTCTTAAGGGTAAACCTACAGAGGCTCAGAAGGATATTCAGACACAGCGCCCCCTACATCTACAACTTCAACAAAAGATTGAGCTGGTGAAGGGGGGACGATTCTTTAACTGTTGTACCCTCCCCAGTGGACTCATGGCCCTTACTGAACTGAATGACCTCAAACTATGCCTGTATCAGCCCGATGGTGTGCTCCGGAGAACCATTGGGTTTTCTAAGAGTCAGGGTATATGTGACGTAACAGCGGTAGACGAAACCCATGTTGCAGTTTCCCACCCTAAGTCAAAGTCCATATCGATTGTGAACGTCATAGAAGATAAAGTTACGAAAACATTCAAAACTGGGGATATGAAGGTTCGAGGATTTTGTTGTAGAGGGAGAGATTTGATTTGCTGTGTACTTGGGAAAGGTCTCGCAACATTTAACATGGACACTGAAAAAACAGAAATGGTAGTGCAGGATACGAATGTTTTATTCTTCACGCATGTCACGGCAAATAGTAAATACGTATGCTACACGTGTTCAAATGTAAAGTATGTTAAGCTGCTGGATGAAAAGTTCGATCCGATCTTCTTGTACAAAGATGAGGAGCTACTACGAGACCCTATGGGCGTGGCCCTTGATGATAAGGGAAATATCTACGTCACGGGACAGTTGTCACAAAATTTGTTGGTTGTCTCCCCTGAATTTAAGACATGCCAGCAGCTACTGTGTGAGACTTTTGGGCTTGAAAAACCAACGGCAGTTGCTTACAACAGAAAGACAGACACGCTCACGGTAGTTAATTATGAGAATGGGCCTGCATTTAGATATTCAATTCTTAGATAGGAAAACTGATGCAAGCAGCAAGCAGTGAGTGGGGTTGATCTTAAGACTGACAGAGAAATTAACAGTTTATAATTATATAAATAGTCCTGCTTTGAAATGTTCTTATATACATGTAGCTAAGATTGGATTCAACATCACTGTATAAAATCAAACCAATGTGATATGTGCACATTTATGATTTATGTAAATATTGAAGAAATTAAACATTTATGAACTCTATTTTGATCTTTACCAGGTATATATAATTGCCAGTCTTTGTTCTAAAATAATTATCATGGATCAATTGGAATACTGTAAACATTCTTATTTTCATGAGGTATTTATTTTCACTGATGGGGCTCCTCATGGGGGGTACCAGGAATCAAGTAATCAGCATTTTTTTGCCAAAGTAATCAAATAATCATATATTTTTTAGAAATGTAATCAAAAACTTTTTCACAATGGGAATCAAGTAATCAATAATTCAAACCTTGGTAATCTAATAATCATTAAATATTTGCTCTTGTTATCAAGTAATCACCTTTAAAATGGCCTTGGAATTATGTAATCAAAAACTCCATGAGTAGGCAAACTGATTTCGTGTCCTGGTATTTTTCGTTATGGTTTAATAGAACAAGAGAAGAAAACATGAAATTAAGTACCCGTTAACCTGAATGAAATTGTAAATTCCTGAAAATAAGTATGTTTACAGTTTGTTATTTAAGACCTGAGACAAATTTCACATGGAGTGACATTCTCTGATTCTTGCAAAAAGTGTTCTTTCACTTAGTATCAATAAACTTCCGGGTTACAATATTTGGTTGCGACTTGCGAGTTCCCCAGGCGTGCAATAAGGCATTCATATGCAGGAAGTCAAAAACCGTCAGTGGTTCTTTAAGCGGTATGCATTCTATTGTACCTTTACAGGTAGAACATTACTTTGTAAAATGTGTTTCTCAGAAGAATTTCAGTGTAACATTTTCCAATGTGCTTAAGGCCTATGACCCCTCAAAAATGATTCTAAGTTGCAACTTAAAACTATACAACACTTTGACCTACCTTTTCAACTTCCTCCACTGCTTTTTTGAATTCGTCCACAGGTTCCTCGACATCCTCCACTGACCTTGGCCCTGACCTCTGTGACCTTTGCTCCTCCTGTTCGTCCTCCTCTGCAATAGATTCTCCCAAAATTGATGGAGGTTGAGATTTACCTCCCTTTTCTGATGATTTCTCAGAGGATGCTTTATCAGACATTTTTTCAGACTTATCCTTACTTGAGCGTGACTTTGCTGAACCGACCTTTGACCCTGTTTCTGATGTTTTGCCATAATTAATCACTTCAAGCTCACCAATGTCAGCGTTCGACTGTCGGTCTGTTGGTATGGAGCCTGGCTGTTTCTGGCCGTCTAGAAAGCATTAGTGTATAAATAGCAGCATGGGATTAAACAAACACAAACAACCGCAAACACACATAGCTTATTGCATTACAATAACATAGACACATAAAACAGCCTACACAATTAATATGCAAGAGCAGATCAGTTGGAATTTACCATTATTCATGGTCAAAGGGACATAACTCACAAAAATTGTTGACTTTTTCTCAATTTAATTTTGTATGAAAATCTTAAGAAATAAAATATGCAAGAACATAAATTTTTCTTTCATTCTTTCTGCACATATCTCCATATGATGAACTTCCTCCAAATTTTTATCAAAATCCATACAATGATTAAGGAGAAGACGTACAACCATGCAGATGGTAAACATGGTGGTTCCTGCATATAACTCCCAAACTTTGCAGAAGTGTAAAAATTATATAGAAAAGAAAATTTAAAAATGATATAGAAAAGAAAACATTCCAACTGACCTTAAGATTTTACTTGCAGCTTAGCCTTTATCACCCTATTAATTCAACACATAAAGTTTCTTTCTCATTTTAAAATTAGTGCAGATTAAATTATACATTCTAAATCGAAATCATAAAATTTAAGAAATTATATGTATTTAAAATAATCATTAAATTAAAAGCAATTATGATAAATTTCACACTTTTGGTAATAACCATGATATTGCAACACACAACACAAAAGTTACTACACATATAAAAACTTTGAATTCTAGCAATAGAAAACACACTGCGAAATTTCTTTTCATTGAACATTTTCTAGCTGCAATTGGGGCTGAGGAAATGTCTAATAGAGCAAAAAAAAATTAACAAAGCATACACTTCTTGCAAAACTAGATAAAAAATTTCCCTGTTTTTATTCAAGTTAGAGTAGCACAAAACTAGCCTAGCTTCAGGATTATTAGCATAGCTTCAGGATTATTAGCCTAGCTTCAGGATCATTAGCCTAGCTTCAGGATTATCAGCCTAGCTTCTGGTTGGTCATCAGAAACAAGTAGGATCAAAAGGAAGGAAAACTGTCAATTAGAACTAACCTTGGTTAAGAAATCTATCACTTTTTTCATTATTTTGGTCAAAGCAAATCTTCATACATGGTCTCAAAAAAAACCTTGGTGCCGTTTCATAAAGAGATCTTTAGCCTTAAGTACACACAAGCCCATTTAATTTGCAAGGGATAATGAGCACGTTAATTAGCCATCACTTTATAAAAGACAATCTTGTGTTCAGATTTGTTCATTGTCAGACACCCACAGCTGGTTACGATTTTCCTTAATACCTATGGGTTCCCGACAATAAGATTTGCTAAGTTCTAAGGCAAATGTTATAAGGAGAACAGTTAAGATATTTCCTGAGAGGAATTAAAATAAAGAAAAAGGGAATGTAAATAGAAGAAAGAGTTCCATATTGTTTGTCCATATATATATTGTCTCTAGAAAAAATACAATCTGATTAAAATACGATCTATTAGTGTCTGCATGATAGATCTGAAGACATCCCATTCTACTTTCTGTTCTGAATCCTCTGGATTTATCATAAGATGTATTGCTTCCAAAATCTTGGAAGCTGCAATCTGATTGGTCAATTCAAAAGGTCATCAGAACAGAAAGTAGAATGGGATGTCTTCAGATCTACCATGCGGTGACAGCAGGGAATAATTGATAGATCTGATTTTAAATAATCAGAATGGAAAACATGAAAAATGAAATTGAAATAAGGGAAAGAGGATTGTATTTATTGTTCATTCACTACATATATTTTTATCTGTTAAATACTGTGGATTCATTTATTTTGGTGAGTACCAATTTTCTTGGTTTTGATTAAAAAGGATCAGTTCTTGGATTTGTAAATTCATGGTTTTAAAGACTGCAGCATACAGATCAATGTTAAATTTGCTTTTCGTTTGGTATCAAATTTCGTGGGACAAGGCCAGCCACCAAAACCATAAAAATTGTACCTCACGAATAATAATGAAACCACAGTACTTGCTAATGGAAATCAAAATAATGGAAATATAAGGAAGTTGACATGGGGAGAATATTTTCTGTGAGGTATACATACTCTTTCCTACAGGCACGTAGATATGTCCTTCCTTGACCCCTCCGAGGGCCGCTGACATCTGACTTCGTGACCTGACAATATTCTTGCCCGTCTCTTCATCTCTGACAACCTCCAGATCCTCTGGAGTGACGGAATTGTTCTTCAGAGCTTCAAGTAGTTCCTGGCTCAGCTCAGCGTCATCTGGAATGTTCGGTATGGATTCTCCATCTGTGTTGGACACTGAAAAAAATAGAAACACAAAGGGGTACTTAATTGAGAAAAATCTGTCAGACACAAAAATGGCCAGATTTTGTTTTTTTAAACAGGAAGTTGGAGAGCAACAGACCTAAAATAGAGTCCCCAACTCTAAAGATGTATTAATAATCTTGTAAAATAACACAGAGGGTTAGTCCTGGGATATACTTCTTTGTGGTGTCGAAAAAGAACCACTTTACTCCTCCCCCCCACTACTCCCTTTTCTTCTCGGACAAATAAACATTACTTACAGGCTGTTTCAAACTTTTCTTTGATAATGTCATGTGGTCTCCTGCATTTGGCCTTGCACTATTTCACCTTTTGTTTGTTTTAACACCTTTCTCCCCCTGATTGGGGGTCCTGATCACAGTTCACAGAAAATAAAAAATGGATTTCACAGTTCACAGGAAATTAGCAAAAATTCACAGGAAATATTGCCACTGTGGAATTCTGTGGAGACATTAATCACAGATCAGAGAAAATTGTTTTAGCAGAGAAAGGTTTACAGACAATGCCTTCATCACAGTTCACAAACAATTGTTTGCCTAAATCACAGTTCACAGTAAATTCAAATGGATGATCACGCATCACCAAATTACCCTATCGGCCCCCTCTGATAACATCCTACCAAGCCTCTTTCTGATAGGTTATTATTACTTACAGGCAGTTTGTAACTTTTCTTTGATTAGATCTTTATATTCCCCTGCTGTCGGCCCTGCGCTCTTTCGTCCATTCTCTTCCGCTGCCTTTCGCAGTGCCACCTAGCAAAAGATTTAGTGTAGCAATTATAATATATAAACAACTAATCTTGTCACATTTGAAAATCAGTATTTAACCATCAAGGCTTTATACAAACTGTAAATTGGTGACCACTAACAAAATTCTTTCATTGGCATGATGAGCACATTGGAGTTCAAAGATGTATTATAATTTTTCTCATATTTTCAGCGAAACAGTTTATAAAATCGTAATGAAGAACTTTACTCACAGTTTAACCACATATACTATTTATGACTATACATCTTACATGTAAAGTTATCTTATAAGTTACTGTTTGAACATCTTGTACGGAATGACTTTGTGAAATTTTATGAGGGGCATTGTTCACAACTTACATAAATGTTTTGTACATTCTGTATGATAGACTTCTAGAAATGATGTAAGGGGCATTCTTCACAACTTACGTGATCATTTTGTATGTCTTGTACCGACTGACTTCTAGAAATGATTTGAGGGGCATTCTTCACAACTTACGTGATCATTTTCTACGTCTTGTACCGACTGACTTCTAGAAATGATACGAGGAGCATTCTTCTCCAGCCAGAGTTCAGCAGCTTGCTGTAGTAATGTTAAAATGTTATAAGCTTATAATTAGTTTCATAAAATTCTTAAAACTGTTCAAAGATACGATGTAAGTCACATTATAAGAGAGATTAATCTATGAATTCATGAAATGATGGCATAGACAACATATGTATAGACACTGTGAAAGAATTGAAACAAGTAATTATTTAAATCTGGAACTATTTTGGAATTTGGTTGGTTTGTTTGTTTGTTTGGGTTAAACACCTTTTTTGACGAACCTGGGTCATATAGGGCGGTCGGTTTTAATGGTAGAGGAAACCGAGAGTACAGGTATATTTTGGAGTTTGGAAAATTAAAAATTTACTTGTTAGACTGATCCCTACTAAGGGGGTTAGTTGTGCTGGCATGGCTAATAGTTTGGGTTAGTTTTGTAGCAATCTAACTTAACTAGCCCCCTTAGCCATGACTGCATGACTAATTAAAGTTTGACAAATCATATAAGTCTTAAAATTAAATTTTCAAAATAATTTCAGATTGTAATAAGTTGATGTCTTTGGTTTTTGGTAGTTTGTTCAACAAATTTCAGATTCCAACAAAACTTTCACAGTATAATATCAATTTGTTATTAAAAGCATAAATAATTCACACTTTTTACAGAATTTGTTAAGACTGCATAAAATAACATTGTTCAATTAAAGCGTTCAGTTAAAAATTCTGCAATTATCTTTAAAATACAACCAGCATAAAATCAAAAGCAATAAATTCTTTGTTAAAAGCTAAGACATTATTACAATACAAATCAGTATAAATCAAAAGAAATATATGATCATGATAATATTAATCAAATTAAAACCAATTATACCCCACAAAGCACACACATGAAATTATAATGAAAAGGGGCAGATAACTCACTCTAGCATCACGCTCAAGATCTTGTCCACTGTCGCTACGGCTAAGTGTTGAGGCTGCCACCTGGCGAGCAGTGCTCTCAAGAACATCGATAATATCCTTCTCTGATATCTGACCAGATTGTAAGGACTGTCCAGAGCCTATGAAAAAATCAATCGGAAAAAATTAACAAGAGAATTTTTTTTTTTCGAACACATCAAGAGCACATGCTATTAGGCAGGATTTAAAGAATTATTTTAGAAAACTACATTAGAAAGAAAGTTGAGTATAAGTTTAAAATTAAAATTGCAACTTAATAATAGAGGAAAGAACAAAATTTTAGAAAAATCTAAGATAAAATCATGCAATTAATCTAAGCCTTGCAAAAACAACACAGTTAAAATATAGGTAAAAGGAGAGACGAAAAAAGTTTTGCTGTCTAAATAAAATCATCTTAACTCAAGGCTGAAATTAAACAACTATTATGATTAATGAATACAATAAAATACAGCTTTCTAGTGTAGCAAATTTTAGCTTTTCATTTATGATGATATTGAACTAGCTACAAATCAAAACTCATAAATATCAATAATGTTTTATTGAATATCATAAACACAATGTATATTAACTAACTAGTAAAACTAGTAAAACAACAATGAAATGCTAATAACAATTTGTATCTACATGTACTTTTTATCTATTTATAACAAAAGTAAAACTACATGTATCAAGATCTTAAAAACTTCCTTCCTGTGAAAATAAGATATGATTATAATTTTATGAATATGTATATGAAAATACAGATTAAAACCAAAAAAAGTTTTTACAGGATAAATTAGCATTTCATTGTATCAAATCACATACCAACACAACTCATAATATCCGAAAGTAAAAAAAAAACCAAATCCAGAGTTAAATATTATACTTGACCCATTTGATCCAATCCTATAGATTTCTAACTTAAAGCATTTGTAAAGTAAAAAAAAAATGAGTTCAACTTCCATTTTAGAACGGCCATTCTTCATGTGTCCAGGTTTAAGTCCTCTAATTATTGTCTAGATGAGTACGCTTCCCAGCTAACTGATATTGCTAGCTGTCTTTATGAAATGACCGAAACACCCCTTTTCCATGCCCCCATCCAATAAACCATAATTTAAATCTGGATTAGTTTTTTGTTCCTAACAAGTGAAAACAACTATTATTTTCCTTCTTACAGTGAAAAACTCTGAAAATTCATGACAAAAACAAACAGTGAAATTAATGTTATGAAACAAAACCAAAACAATGTTATATGAGGTGTAAATTAAACAAGGTCAAACTGAAATGGTCATGATGAATTAAAATCCTAATGCAACAGACAGTGGTGATCCATAAATTTCGAAAAAAAGGGGGGCCTGTTGATAGATACTGCAGGCTTCCTTAACTCATTTCAACAAATTTTAGAATCCTTGAACATTTGTTTTATAAAATTAACATGAAAATTCTAGCAAACCACACACAAATTCTAATTTGAACTATTTAAATCTAGCTTCAATTCTGGGATCATGGTAAAAAGGTCATAAAATCTTTTTAATAAGATCTCTCATATATTGGTATTTTGTGTTTTCAAATGTATCATTTTCAAAGAGAAATTTTGCACAAGTCTAAGTGGTTTAACTGGTTGTATGGATGAATGATAAACTATTATATTGTTCTAAATATATAAAAGTATGAACTTTCTGCTACATTTACTAAAATATAAGAAACTCTGTAACTATGTACAATTTATACAGATGCAATCTCTCTCTAATATAAATCAAATCGTGAATATTTTTTGAAATATATGAAACTCTCTAATTATGTTCAAAAATTTATTATATCAAATCGTGATTATCATTGTGTACATGATTATGTGTATATACACAAGTGTCGTGCCCTTTCGTGTGCACATGTATATACCTTCACGAACAGAGTCTTTTTCATCAGTATGACCTTTTGACCTTTGGGAGTCACGCGTAGGAGGAGGGGTTTTGGCGAGGGTTGGGGAGGAAGTCAAATCCATGCCTTCTGGGTCAGACCCAGTTTTACGACTACCTGGCCGCGAGGGAGCCACTGTTCCTAAAGGAGACTCTGACTTTTTAGAACTCTCTTCAACAGATGTCTTGTTCATATCCTCATTTGATTTTTCAGTAACAGCTGGAGTTGTCTCTCTTGGTTCTGATGTCTCTTCAGGAATTTCGTCATGATATTGGGATTCTTCTGTCTCAACTTCAGTTATCTGATCATTAATTGGGTCAACAAGAGGGGTTGCTGCCTCATTGAGACTGGATGCTCGTGATAAACTTTTCACTGACACCTTGTTGGAAATTCTGCTTTCTCTCCTTGACAAGGTCATAGGTCGTTTGTCAAGGTCAGACATACTTGACCTTCGACCTTTTTCACTTTCATGGCTCATCCTACTTCCAGATGCCATATCTAACACAGATGTACTACGTCTCTTATTGAAACTAACTCGACTTCCTGTTCTGCTTTTAGCCAAAGCACTTCCTGTTTCTTCTACTATTTCTTCCTCCTTCAGTGGAGAGTCTGGTTTATCAGTTTGAGTTTTCTCCCTTTGTAATTCTTCATGAAATGTCATTGGGGTCTCCATTAGGTCGACGGGTACAGAAACGTGGGTTTTCTGAGGGCTTATATTTCCTTCATACAGCCCTTCCTCAGTTTTTTCTGTTGCTCTACTCAATGTAAAGTCTTTCAAAATATCTAAAAGGAATTCAAGATATATACAATCTATATACATGTATACTGTACTTAATGGAGAAATTGATTTTATCCTTGCTCTAAAGTTTCATGAAAAAAACTTTAAATTTTATACAGAGAAATATCCTTCATATAGCCATATACATAAAGGGGAAAAAAATTGTCCATGTCAAAAATAGCCCGATTTTGTTACAAAGGAAGTCGGCAAGAGACAGATCTGACACAAATCACACAATTCCGGCTCCAGACCAGATGCTGTAATATAGAAATATCAAGAGGCTATGATTATAGTAATTACTGAGAAAACTGTTACGTAAATTTCTTACTAACCAACCTGCCTCCCGACATTCACAATTTTATAACAACAATTTTTCACTCAGTGAAATCTAATAAAAAATTAACTCCAAAAATCATTTAAAAGACAACAAACAAATAAATATGTACTTAATTTTAAGAAAAGCAAAACAATTCTTACACACAGGTGGGGAATTTCACAGCAAACATTGTGAATTTGTGTCTAACCATAATAGAAATGTTTAGTAATCACACAATTTCGAACCATTGCGAAGTGATGGGATGAGAAGGAAATTTTCACGCTAAGAGCCACACAAGTGAATGGATACTATCTTATGGAAGAAAACCACCAGTGAGCAAATAAGATCACATGTGAAAGAGAAAAAAGAAAGCCCTAGTAAAAGACTGAATTGTATAATTACAGCATTAAATCAGTGAATAAAAGGGGAAATAACTCTTGTAATCACACATGTGAAAGGGAAACAACCAAGTGATTTAAAGGGAACAAACTCTTGCTATAAACCAAAGGAGAAAATGATTGCAATCACACATTGGAAACGGATCTGACCCTGTGATTTAATCAACCAAGGAAAGAAAACTCTTGCAGTCACACAAGTGAAAGGATGTCAGACATGACTACCTGATCTCATGAAAGTCCCTGGTAAACTACTAGCCCTTTTCATTTGTGAGACTATACCAGAAAATTCTGGATCATTGTCTCGGGGGAGATAACTCCATGAGTTCATGGACAATGTGGCATCAATATCTCCTGCTGTCAGATCAACCTCTGAAGAAAGGGAGGTAAATCAATGATATTAGGTAATTCTGATTTTAAATCATGGTAAATGACATATTTAAAATGAGATGATTTCAAAAATGATGTTCAACTTTGATAGATACAAAAACAAAACCTGTAAAAAATAATGTCATTAAAAGTCTTATTTCTTTTATCAATTGTAAACTTCATTAGTGAATGAATAATGTTAAATCTTAATTAATAACAAAAGTCAACCTTAAAAAATATGATAAAAGAAGTTCTATATAGGACTAGGGAAAATCAGTACAGGTCCAATTGTTTCATTCAGTTCTAAAAAATGAGGTTTGTTATGACTGGAATAAATATGGGACCTCATCCAATAGTTTCTATTCAACTCATAAATACAAAGATGCATGTAGGATAAAAATGTATTGAACATTTGGTCCTTATTCAAATATTTCACTAGGTATAAAAAGGTTTTCTATAATATAGACTGAGAAAAACATGCAGGGGGAAGGGGAAACAACCCTGTGTTACCTGATCTTGATATATAATAATCTGAAAACAAATGTCCAAAGATGTCATTAAAATATCTATCAATTTCACTTTAATAATATATTATCTTCAAATATGAAAAATCTGTCAAAGTCAAAAATGGCCGGATTTCATTTAAAAGGAAGTAGGTGAGTGACAGACCTGAAATCCAACCCCACGTTATAAGACCCCATCCTGTATTCCAAATATCGAGTAACTGTGATAAGTAGTTGCTTAGAAAACTGTTATGAAAATTTCTTCAATGCCTGCTCACTTCCCAACATTCACCATTTTATAATAATCTGGATTTTTCACTCTGTGAAATCTGGGTAAAAAATATAAAGTGATGATCAAATGTATAGCTTATTCTGAAATATAATATTGATAAAAAAAATTGGCTTAGCAATGACGGGTGCAAAGATTAGTTCAACAAAGATATTTAGATAAGATAGTAAATAAATATGTTAATATTGCAAAAATAATGTCAACTTTAAAATCCATCTTGGGGCCCTGAGGTTTGTTTCACAAAAAATCTTAAGTGTAAAAATTATCTTTAGTTTGAATTTCAAGGATTCTGATTGCCTGAAAACAGCAATTACGATAAATTTTGCTCTTAAGATAATTTTGTGAAAAGGGCTGCTGATTCTGAAACGTTTATAGCAAATACTTGAAAAAACACACAACATGCAATATACTGTTTAATATGATTGTAGCAACCTTCACCATCATTTTTATATAATGAGTTTACAAAAATTTTCTAAAATAGCCTTTGTCAACTTATAGCATTTAATCAAAAACAGAGCTTTACACCTTCAAACAAATGCCAACAAACACATATGCATTACAATACATAAATTTAGCTTCCCACTACCAATAATACTGAACGCAAGAGCAGATAAATGTATCATACCTCAAAAACAACTTGCAAAAATGTATATACAACACAACATTTTGTAGCTTCCCTCTACCAAACTGAGCCACAAACACAACAAACCTTCGAATCCCTCATCGAGCTCTTTTGATGAGGGTGAGAATCGTACAGTTTTATTGGCCGAGGACTCAGCCGAGGATTTAGATTTGAGGCTCGGCTGACGGTGAGGTAATACAATCTTCCTCTGAGGAGGCTTAAGTCGGTCTTAGAAGAAAAATTGTTATTCTGAAGTTTTTTATACCAGTTAGTCGCTGATCATTGAAAAATCAATTCATAAAATTTATTTTTAAGCCTATCTCTTTCACAGTTACTAGTATATAGTGCATATTGTAAGTACATTACTCCCCCGGAGGGGTAACTTAGTTATTTTTGGGGTGGGGACGTGCCATTTTCGATTTGAATTCAATACCCATATTTATATAAAATTTCAAATTTTCATTACCCATATTTATATAAAATCGATAATTTTCATGACCCATATCTATATAAAATTGACAATTTTCATTACCCATATTTATATCAAATAAACATTTTTATGACCCATATTTATATTCAGTAAACTGTAATACATTTATATTTATTAATGTTTTTAATTATTAATGTATTATAGCTCTTAATTGTTGCCAAATATAACTAGGGATAACTAGGGATGAAGATTTTTTCTCACAGCTTATTGCTGATGCAGAATTTCATGGGGCATAACATGACCCACATTTATATTTTTTTTTCAATGAAAACTAAAAAGCATACCCATTTTTATATAAAATTGTCTTAAAACCAAACCCAATTTTATATACATTACCCCAAAAACCTACCCATATTTTTGGCACATCCACGTACACCTTTATATAGGAAGTTACCCCCCCCCCCTCCCCGGATTACTCCCCACTTTAAAATGCCACCCTGTTCTGCCACAAGAATCATGGGGGATTGCAATTTATTTATAATTTGTAAATAATAAGAAAGTTGATCCTATCTCATTGTTCTTAAAGTAAGATGAAAGAAAAGAAAAGGCAGAGATACACTAAAGAGAAATCATATCTATTAAACTATAAGCCATTGCATGCAAATGAGTTTCAATATAACCAAA
This sequence comes from Arcuatula senhousia, assembly GCA_963971305.1. Lineage (NCBI taxonomy): Eukaryota > Metazoa > Mollusca > Bivalvia > Mytilida > Mytilidae > Arcuatula > Arcuatula senhousia. Next base: position 52,388 of record CAXARO010000195.1, on the reverse strand, counting down.
ATCATTTTATATATAGCTAAATATTCCCAAGCAAAAATGTTCATAATGAAAATTTTCTTTAGAAAACATGCAAATAGAATTAATCTCTTGGTTTGTAATATTAATAAAGAAAAACTTCATAATTTTGATTTCAATATTACCGTAATCCCTTTCTACAGATATTTTAACAATAGTTTTTCTTACTGTATGGTCAAATTACATCTTTCATTTTTGGAATTCCCCCAAAGACCTATATTCTGACCCTGAGGGAATCCCCTACAATGACCTATATCCTGACCCTACCTCGTTTGTTGGCGTATTGCCTCATGTCTTCCCTCTGTACTCCTCTTCGTCTCTTCCACGCATCTGGTTCATCGTCCGATTCTACGTCGCTGATCAAATCTACGTCACAAAAAAAAAAGAAAAATGAATTGTTTTATTTTAATAACTATGCATGTATGTATATTTACTGTCTTGAAAAGTTTTTTTTCTTATGCATATTCAAAATTTTTTATAATTATAATTAAAATTTTACTGTCAAATACTTTTTTCAATGCAAAATTTCTGCATAACTGAACCACTGTTCTAGATTTATATTTTTGAATCATATTTTTTCTTCTTTTTTAAAACTTCTTAATTAAATCTAATAACCTTAATATTCAAAATGCAATACATGTATTTAAACATTCTTGTTTTGACTTTTTGTTTAGATATTCAATTGTAAAGTGTAAAGTTTTAACACTGTATTAAAGTACTACCCCTACCCTGACAACTAAAACAAGTGCATGATCAAATATATGGGGAAAAACTAAATAAAATATAACCATTACCGAAAATAAAACATCTTCTAAACAAAATAAAACAAATATAAAAACACCTGATTTTGAAGGGCTAAGTGGGATTATCGAAAACTTAGCTACACAGGCAAATTTGACTTGAAACTCAAGCAAGTTAAATTGCCTGTGTAGTATTGTTCAAAATGAAATGTTTATTCTGTGGCGTTCCTTTTTGATGTACAAACATATATTATTTTATTTTTAAATTTGAAACATCCCTCATCCCCTTTAAAATCAATCCAAGGGCAGATCCAGTAATTGTCCTAAGAGTGGGGCAATGACTGCGAGCCATTACACAGAGGGGTGCAATTGCACCCCCAAAACTACACCCCAATCCTTTGAAAATTTTAGGTATTAAAGACTATCTAAGACACCTTGCTGATCCCCCCCCCCCTGTTTGCATCCCTTTTGGAATATTATGTGAACGGGCCCGCTGAATTCATGGCCAAAGAAAGGCCTCGATGCAATCATTCATCAATGATTTTCTATGAATTCAACAGAATCATACATTTCACAAGAGAGGTCTGAGCCCACTAAATCTGCCACTGCAATCAACACTTCTGAAACAAATTCCCTCTCTGATTTACAAGCTTGTGCATAGTACTTTGAATTTTAACACCATTCAGCAAACGAGCAATGATCTAGTGCTAAAAACAATTTCAAAAAATTCCTTGGAAAAAGCCTTAGTGTCTAACATTTCAAACATACATGTACCCACGCGCAACATCAATTATTATACATGTACCTGACTTGTATTTTTTAATCAGTATATCTGACAGAGGTCTTCCTAAAATTGTTATGAAATATTTCAAGCCAAAATTTGCACATTCCAATTTCTTTTTTTTTTAATTATTCACACAAAACTGTTTTCTTCTTTCAATGATTAAAATTTATATCCAAATGTTATGATGAGAAAAAGTATTTTCAAAATACTTCCAACTATTAAAATTTTTAAAACTAATTCAACAATTAAATAACTATAAGCTTATATATTGAGGTCATAGACTTCTATTTTCTACCGCCAACATTTTTTTTCATCAATCATCTATGCCTTAACTTTTGTTGGAGATGAAATTAACAATTTTTACAATGCTGCACATAATGATACCTTTACACATATCATAAGAGCAAAATAAATATTGACAAAAGAAGATCATTACTTTTTACAATGCTATAAACAGGTCAACCTCTTTGCATGTGTCATCATAGAAAATCTACATAGAGGATGTATATCATAGACTTGAACAATGCTGTACACAAGTCTTCATATATATTGTCTAAGCAAAATCAACATTGAAGATGAAAATCATTACTTTTTACAATGCCTACTTGATATGCACCATCATAGCAAAATCAACATTAAAGTTGAATTTTACCACTGTTTAAAATGCTGTTAACAATTAGAAATCTCCTCTTATATCATCATAGCAGAACTGACATTGAGGATGAATATCATCACTTTTTTACAATGCAAAGATCACTAGCTTATCTTACCTCTACCAAAGTAACGATTTGCATCGCCGACATTTTCGATATGCTGATGCTCTGGTCGTATGTGGGCGTCGATATGCCCGCCCACATTTATCGGCTCCCCATCAGGCCCAATGACTATGCTACCCTTAACAGAACTATCTTCTGGTAAACTACCCGCTACAAACAAAATAAAAAGGAAAAACTAAAAATAAACTACTAGCTATGATCAAAATGAAAGTAGAATCTAAAAATAAACCATTAATGAAATGAAAGGAGAAACTAAAAGTAATCCCCATTATTAAAATGAAAGGAGAAACTTAAAATAATCATTATTAAAATGAAAGGAGAATCTATAAATAAACCATTAATGAAATAAAAGGAGAAACTAAAAATAAACTTCACACTATGATTAAAATGATCAAGATTAATATGACCAAACTGAAAGAAAAAACTAGAGTTTTTCTTTATAATTCTATAAGTTATAATTGGAATAAAGGATAAACTAAAATAAAACTACCCCATATAGTCAATAAAAGTATAAACTAAATTTCCATCTAAAATGCCATCACAATCTTTTTTATTTATTCATGTACATATAACTTAAAAGTCCTAAGAACATCAACATTGGAGACATTATGATAATAAACTACATGACAATAAATATATTACAAGTTATTTCTAGAGATCTTCATAAACTTTTTCAAATATTAATTTTTAAATTGAAAATTCAAAGAACAAACAAAAATTCCTGATACTTTTCTAATCAAGTTTAGACAAAAATTATTTTCTGACTATAAATCTAAAAATCTATAGGTATTTAAGAATAAAAATACCCAACCCCTATCAAAAATCTTACAACATTCTACAAAACTATAAATGAAGGAACACAAGCTTTGAAAATCATGTATAAATCCATTTTGATAAAGCAGGGATCCCATCCCATGTTTTAACTCAATTACTGAAAAAAAAGAGAAATTTTGTACAAATATCTACTATAAAAATTCACCAAAAGAAACCAAAAATTCAATCATTTTGTTTTATCTTCCCACAATACTTAGTTACTAAACCAGGAACCAAAAATAAATAATCCATCACCAGGTTGCTATGATTATTACTTGGCCTTGAACTTGTTGAACTTTTCTGACCACCTTCATATTTCCCCTCCAATATGCCACTGTTTTCTGTCTTTGAAGTTGCTCCATGCCTCTTAGAATCTGACTGGGATCTGGATTTGGTCTCATCAATTTTGAAAGCCACTTTTTTCTTCTTCTGAACTGGTCCCTCCATAGACTGGTTCGAATTCTGTGAAGCAGCTACTTTATCAATGGCATAGTTGTCATTTTCGACCTTGACCTTGGATATTAATATTGGTTTCTGTTTCCTAGCAACTGGCCTTTCAAGGTCATTATCATCTTTGACTGTTGTCTCTTCTGGTTGTTTACTTTTGAAATAAGCATCACTATCAATTATTGGGCGAGATAAAGATTCGAGCTTTTGATCCCTAGAAGGAAGAGATACAGAGTCTGATTTCGGCTCTCTTGTATCACGTAAAAACTCAAACAACACTGCATCCTCATCAAAAGAACCATCTACGGGGAAAAGATCAAAATCATGATGAATCTCTGTTTTGTCAGATTGGGAAAAGTCTTCGAAATTTGATGCACTAGTTTCTCTTGTACTGGTTCCGAGACTTGGTACAAAACTATCATGTGACCCTGACCTTCTCAATGGTTTAATGATTTCTCGACCTTTTGATACATTATAAATCTCATATATCCCATCCGTATATGATCTCCTGAAAGATTTCATTAACATATCAGCATTTTCAATGATCACAGAGTAATTGCCCTTGGAAAGTGTTTCAGAGGTCAAGGACTTTGTTTCACCTTCAGTCAGTGAGGTGAAGGTCAAGTTTAAAAACCTGCCCTTTGACCCCCATTCTGTACTGGTGGCCTGGTCTCTCTTGTTTGACCCTTGCATTATATCTGATCTTTTCTTTGGTAATGAAATCTGTTCTTGGTTTAGGGAGGATTCCTCTTTGTTTGACTGATTCAAATGACCTTCACCTTGTCCAAAAGTCTTATTTTGTAAAGATGGTTTCTTTAGAATTGAGGTTAAACTTTTTGTCTTCCTTTCAAAACCAGTGTACGGGTCTTTACCAAACAGATCTTTTTCCACTGTCTGAAAAGGCTTCTTTTTCTTATCTTCCACGAACCCCTCACTTTTGGAACGTTCCACTTTATCAATGGAATCTTCCACAAGGGATGGTAACCTCTTCTTTTTCTCTCTTGAGTCCAGCTTGAAACTGAGAGCTCGGCTCTTTCTATCCAATAAATAGTTGGGAACTGGAGGTAAAAGAGACAAAACCTCTTTTTTCTCTGCCGACATTTCAACAAAACTTCTCGATCTCTCCAAAGTTTCCGCTGCCTTTTCATCTAATTGAACAGATTCATCTAAACTTTCTAAAGATTTTTCTGCTAATAGTTTAAAATTGTTTGTTCTTTCATTTTTGGACTTTGAATCATCTTTTGACAATTTAATCTCTTCTAGTGACCTTTCAACTTCAATCCTTGACCTTTTCAGACTGACCCCAGATATTCTTATATTCAATCTTGACCTTTTGGTCTGAACTGCCTTATCAGCAAATGTTTTGTAAAAGTTTTCATCAATTTTACCCGACTGCACCAATTCTTTGGAAGGCCATTCATCCTTTGATCTATTTACATCCTTTTCTTTAGCAAGTTGAATTTCCTCTTCACCCTTGACCTTTGAACCTAATTCTAACAATTCATCCTTTTTAATTTCTTTCTCATTCTTTTCCTTCACTTCACTGACCTTAACACTTAAACTTGACCTTGAACTATCCACACCATCATTTGTACCTTCATGTTGGAGAGCTGACAAGTTAATCTCTATCTTAAATTGCTTCTTTCTCCTCTCCTTCTTGTCCATTATAGGAAAAGTATTTATACATTCCACCAAATCCTCCCTAACTTTCGGTTTATCGATTTTTTTGGCAATTGGAAATAAATATCTATTTTTATCTTCTAATTTTCTAACTTCATCCCTTAAGAAATTTCTTACCACTTTCTTATAAGAAGCAGATGTTTCATCTGTAAGTATTACATACTATATAATCACGGCCATTCAACATATTTCATTTTTATATGATAATCTCCATTGTCAAACTATCATTTAAGTAATCTTATGATTTCTTAATTATATTAAAAAGGCTTCTAATTTGATGTTAAATGAAGTCAGTGATTTTGCTTGAGTTTTTCAAAACTGCTCCCGCCTTTTTAATTGGGAAAATATGCACTAATTTATGTAAATTGGAAAATTTGAAATGTTCAAGAATTCTTTATAGAAATAGAAAATAAATATAAAACCTTCATTTTAGCAAAAAATTTCCTAATCTTATGAAGAACATGGGGTAAATGAATACAAAACTACAGATATCACTCATTTAGCAAGATAAAAATATAGTTTTTCTTTTTATTCTGCTTCAAATTTTATCTTTTAAACCTTAAACAAAATTAATCAATTTTGGGCTATTTTGGGAAACTATCTCTAGGGGAACAAAAACAGATTCTAAGTCCCCTGCCCAGAATTTCTATGTCCCCGCTTTTGGTTGTGGCGGGGGACAAAAAGCCTTATTTTAGAGATAAATATAGGCAAACATAATCACTGGAAGTTAAAGAGTAAAGATGTAAAAACTTTTGACAGGTTGCTCAACTCATTGTGAGAAAATTAAAGTATTTAGGAAGTTTCAAAACTTTCAAGCATTCTTAATGTAAAATAAGTTGTTCATGATCAATTTTATTAATATATAAATAATTACTAGTAATTTGCCTAAATATACAGAATAGCAAGTATACATAAACAAACAAACAATACAAAAAAATATAAATGTAAATTCAAAAGACAAACAAATGAGTTGTCATAAAGAATTGTTTTCCTACGTCCCAATCTGAATTTGATTATATTAAGAAAATGTAAGATGGATATTTTCAATTTATTAAGTAGGAAACTGGGATAGGTGTCTTGAATATATGGGTTGGCCGAAAATGAACTTAAATGGAAAAGATAAAAAAAGAACAAAAAACAAATTGAAAATGATTATAAAATACAACATTGACTAATGTGGAGTATATACTTCTCAAAATAACATGATTAAATTATAAAGAAAAAAAAACACTCTTTGAGACCTCCCCTGATGAATACATTACATACATCCTTTCTTGGATCTGTCACTTTTCAAGCTTTGAGTGCTCCCCTTCCAATGTGTCCTGAGTGGCTTAGCTGTCGGAAGACTCTGAACACTGGCAGGACCTCCTAAACTCTCAGAGCTACTGTGAAGATGGTAGCCTCCTGAGAGAGCTGGACCTATAAATAGAAGACAGAAAAAATAGCTATGTGGAGCCAGGACTATTATCTGGTCAGATTTTGATAAACAGGAAGTAGGTAGCAACATACTTAAAATCAAATTTCCACGATATGTGACCCCATGCTTAGGTTGTATACTTTATATCAAGGCTGTTATATGTAGTTGCTGAAAAAACTTTTCCCCTAAAAGTTGAAAAAAAAACTATGCTGAGCGCAGCATGATACGACCGCAACAAGTTAAACACAGTACATTGGAGGCCCAATATGGATAGTCTATTGCTTTGGTCACATGCAGCCCATGGTGGACTTTAAAATGCATATTTGATACATGTATATTTACAATAACATTTAATAGAGAAAAAAAAAATTTTCTATATTCATTTACATTTTTGACACGTTTAAGCCCCTTTTGGCCCTTTTTTTAAAAAGGTCAGGACCACAAACCCCAAATGCAATAAAAAGCTTCCTTCAGTGGATATAATCATCATATTTAAACTTCATAACAATTAGCTGGCCCACTACAGCTAAATTTCTTGTGTAAAACCATTTGCCTTGACCAACTTTAAAAAATGGCGTTTTTGCCCCTTCGACCCCTTATATCTCAAAAACAGTAAGAGATATTGCAAATCTTTGGCCCCCTGTAGCAATGTAAGGGTTCAATATACATCAAAACCATTGACACATTTTGTTGACAGAATTTAATGAGAAATTCAATAAAAAAACAATTTTCAAAATCAAATGAATAATAAACATTCTACAACAGTTTTGTCAATACACCCGTTTTAGCCCCTTTTGGCCCTTTTTTCCAAAAGAGTAGGGGCCACCAACCCCAAATACAATAGAAACCTTCCTCTAGTGGTTACAAACATTGTATCAAAATTTCATAACAATTGGTCAATATTTACTCAAGTTATCGCACGGAAACCAAATGTCCCCAGATGACGACAACGGTCGGACAGCCACGACAACTACAATGATGACATCGCCATAACATTATATGATAGCAAAAATTTTGCGGTCGTATAAAAGTAAATTAATAACGGTGTCCGTGGTCGTGTGGAATAAGGTTGACAAGTGCCAGGTATGGGTTAAAATCCAGCTCACACCCTGTTGGATTTTCCAATGTTATTTGCAGTACTAAGACGTGATGTCATACTATAAAACATAACACACATTCTAGTTAGCAGCTGTACCCTATACCATATCCATTATTTATTTCATATATTAATAAAGTACTATTAATTACAAATATTTAATCTAAAGATTTCAAAAGTTTGTATCCTTAAAAGAGCAAAAGGTCTTGTTAGACAAGTTAAGGTTAGCCTCCTCCTTTTTATTTTACCTCTTTCTTCTATCTGGTGTTTCCTCTTTTTCTTCCTTCGTTCATATTCCTCTATTCGTCTGTCTGTCTGTTCTGTTCTCTCTGTCCTCAATCCTACCCCGCTCTCGTCAGAAAATTCTAAAAATAGATTTAACACTTAAAATTAGCTCTATTGGACAATGTCCTATTAGCTTATTGCTGCAACCTACTGCTTCTGAATGTCAAATCTGATTTTAAAGGATTGATTGATTGTTGTTTGTTTAATGTCAAGTCTACCTGATTTGACACACTGAATTGGAAATTAGCAACACGACGGGTGTGCTATAGCAGACACGAACCGCTTACTCTTCCAGAGCACTTGAGTTCACTAAAGTTATGACTTGAGTTCGCGTTGTTGATTTCCATTCAGTCCATTTTGTGTTTTGTGTTTCTTCTTGCTGTTCCTGTTCATGTTTACCGGTTTCATCGTTGCCCTTTCGGACTTATGACACTCGAATGCCCCATTGGTGCCTCTTTGACGATATTTCAGCCATAATCTGGACCAAGGAGCAAAGCTGATAGAAGTGGTAGTAAAAAGCTTGAAAGCAATTTACAACCTGCTATTTCAGAATTTCGCCAGATGAAATTTGATATCATGGTCACAAATATTTTTAACAGGTTTTAAAATAACAAATCAAATATTTTTAAAGATTAAGTATTGTTCATTCCATCCTAACGACACTGGTGTTTGGCATTTTGAAACATGTCTATCAAGAATAACTGCTGTTATTTGTTTTTGCTTTTTTTATGAAAGAGGTGTGACTTAATATATTTTTTGTTACTTTTCAATGTCTCCATTATGTTAATATTAATACATGTATTCATAAAAGGGTGATAAATAAATTACTGACATTAAGGATGGTCACTGTTCATGTTTCAGGATTTCAGTCTGATTTTGGAACTCCTCTAGACTTTGCCTTTAAATATTGAAGAATTTTTTTGCACACTGACCCCTACTTTTTATGATATTTTCTGATTATATAGACCTTAAGGTTCATCTGTACCTTTCTTTATAACATGGCGCTATTTTTAATCTATTTTCAATATATGCACAGCCAAAACTGCACATAAAATTGAAATATAAAGTGTAGCTGGACCTAGATATTAGAAATTCTTACCTTTTCTCTATGAATTCTTCCAGAAAAAATCCTTTATTTTAGAGATCTCTTTTTTCTCCGCTTTAAGAAACACCCGATTTAAGGCTAATATCACTTTCACCCATTCTAGTGGCCTCAAATTTCATGCAACTTTCAATAAGGGATATAACTCAAAGTGTTCACCTCGTTTCATGTAAGAAGCACAATAGGGATAGTTTGTCCTTTTTCAATTTAAAATCTGAACAGGAAAAAAAAGAGATCTATATTTTTATGGAACTTAAAATGAAAAATTGATAGAAATTGAATCAGAAATTACCATATCTAGGTCCAGCTATGCTTTATTTTATTATTTTATTTGTAGTTTTTGTCCTGCATATACTAAATAATAGGTCGAAAATTTCGCTCTTTTTAACGAAAGGTACAGATGAACCTTAACAACCAACTGTATTAAATATTTTGAACCCAACTGTATAAAATATTTTGAAATTCTTGATACAACTTCATGGTTTTTAAGGCCAAAAACATCACAATGTTAAAGTTATGTAAAATCTAGAGGAGTCTGATTTCCCGCCAAATTTTTAAAGTCATTTATCTCAAAAACGAGCACACGGACCTATCATTTTCTTATTGCTATTTAATTTAGTAAACAATTATCTATCATTTCCGCCACATATCATAAAATCTTTGATATAAAAAAGTTCAGGAGTGACCATCCTTAAGTCACATTAAAAACTATGCAAAATGTAAAATGCATTAAATTTAAAAGTCTTAACTCTAAAATTCAAAATAGCTAACATCTGAAAAAAAAAAAATATATATATATATATATAAAACATGAAATAAATAAAATGTCTAAATCACTTTCTAGCCTAAACATTCAAAAACTTCTAAGAAAATACATATGTTTTGACAAAACAACAGACAAATACAATCTTCATGCAAATATTTACAACAAACAAAAAGACAGCACAGCACAAACAAACAGACACACAAACATATTACATAACACAGAGGATCAAGAAGAAACTATAGAATTATAGCACACGACTAAAGATAGAAAAAGAATGTAAAAAGTTTTCTTCCGTTTATTTTGGTTTCCATCTCTAATGAAAATAATAAGTCATTTTGAACGTGTTCAGTTAAACTCTGAAGATAAAGAAGAAAACCAAAACATGCAAAAATTATAAATTAAACAAACGCTAAAATCTGTCAATCAATATTTTCATAGCCCCCTTTTTTTCCCTCTAAACATATGCCTGCTCATTGAAATGACATTTGACAGATTTTATTGGCTACCAAAGTCATGTGATCTAGCCTAGGATGTCATGTGACCAAGTCATGTGACAAACCTTCAGTACTGGTGTACTCCTGAGGTGGTAAGAATTTGACCTCTCTCATGGAAACAGGAAGAGGAGAAGCAGAGAGGTTGGAATGTTGAGGAGTGGGAGGTAAAATAGACAGGGAGGGTAAACCTAGAACAAAGGTCACATTAGGTCATTGGAATAAATATGCATAAATTATCTTCTAATTTGCATATATGTAAATTACAATGAAATGTGAAGACAAAAATACATATAGTGGAAATTAAGATTCAAATAATTTTTAAACATGCATAAAACATGTAGGAGAACAAATTTGAAAATAAGTATATTATTTCTTACATTAGACAAAACAGATGGTACAACATTAAACATATATTTTGCACAACAACCAGCAGGCAAATTCAGAAGTAGTTATAGTTAAAAAAAACTCCCACTTTGCAATTATAACAGTCCTTTTTCCAAATTTGATAGATTTACATTTTTAAAACATTTTTTTTTTAAATCCCTGACTCCCAATCATAATATGAATATCAGATCAAAAAAAATAGTCTCAGGAACAAAAAGGTTTTTAAGATTTTTTTCTAAGATAGTGCCCTTATTTTGATTCAAAATATTTTACACCTATTCGAAGTATATACATAAATCTTACCATCAATGCCATGATCCTTGGTTATTGGAGGCAGGGAGACAGGAATTGTCATTCTTGTGCCCTCACGGCTTGCCTCGCCGATGGGCGTGAGTGGTATGGCCCCCTGGATGTGTGGCAGCTGTGGCACAGATGAGCCTGAGTCCCCTCGGACACTTGCCACAGGGACATTACCGACATATTCTTTGTCAAACTCTGTGTTGTAGTCAACTGGCAAGGGGGATGTGGCTGTGAAAATTCAAATGAATGGTAATTAAAACAGATATATGATAAAAATCAACAAAGTTTCAAAAAGTCCCTCAAATTGAATGTTATAAACATTAAAAAGTCTCACAAAAAATATCAATGTTTAAGTTGAAGTATCAGCTGATCACAACAGACACAAAACAAACAGGAGAAGACAATAAATAAAGTAAATTCATAGAAAGGTGCATTTTAATTTCTCACTATTTTTGCTTTTGGTAAAAAAAGAAAAAGAACATTATAGATTAAGTTAGAAATAATTTTGGCTTTTCTTGAGGACTTGAAGTCTTGAAGGGTGTTTAGAAAATTGCCAATTGAAAAAAAAATATACAAATGAAAACCAAAAAGTGTAAAAGCATTACATATTGTGCTTCAGAAAAGTGGTATATCTTTGACAGAGTAGATTCATTTTGCACAACCTTTATACTGAGTACCAGAGTATTCAAATCTATATGAGCAAGCATATTCAGAGATTTAGATAAGATTGTAACAGTTGTTTATAGCTCAAAGCTTTTTGAAAGGTGCTTGTTGCATAAAGTTTAACTGAGAAATGTCATGCAAGTTGAGATCTTGAAAAAAGAACATACAGACAGTGTTAGGAAAGCATATATATCTTTATAATTAATTCAGAATGAAGAAGCATAGCCTCTTAGACAAGAATCATGGGTAGTAAGTGACTTCAACCAACTTTTTTAGAATTCAATAACATTCTAATTTTCTCTTTAAAACTAGAGTGAAGGTCATGCAGCGTCTAATCTCAAAACATGTAGTCTTAAAACAACTGTCTGCCCCTTGAGATTCTGTTTTTATCTTGGTAATTTCTGTGATAGTTTGACAAATATATAAACAGGTGTACCAAGTCTCATAAATATCATAGTAATCAGATTAGACAAGTGGGCAAAGAGAATAAGGTATAAGCATAACAAGAGTTGACACTAAAGTATGTCTCACCTGTCGGCACCATCACTGAACTCATTGAAGGTCTAGCTGGGCCTTCAGAAAAGTTAAGGTCATGTGACAGATGACAGAATTCCATTTAACCATCACAAAAATGTCTGATGTGTGTTCTAGATACCATAGTTATTGAGAAACAATGAAAAAAGACCAACATTCACTAAGTCATTCAACCATGAAATGGGATCATGGTCACATTACATGGTAATGTCAGTTGTGTATACCATAATCCCCAAATATCAGATGCCTTGCTATAATATTATATTTTTCACTTAACTCATTTTCCACCCAAAAATCATCTACATTCACAAAGTCACTGAACTATGAAAATGGGGTCAGGGTCACACAACATGGTGTCATTTGTGTAGACCAAAACCTCAAATGTCTGTATACGAAATATCAGATGCCTAGCTATCATACTTTTAACTTAATTTATTTTCCACAAAAGTTTAAATTGACCCAAAAATCATCTAAGTCCACAGAGTCACTGAACCATGAAAATAGGGTCAGGGTCAAATGGCATTGGACCTGTTGCATAGACCATCACCTGAAGTTATTGTTTACCAGATATCAGATGCCTAGCTATTATACTTTTCACTTAATTTATTTTCCACAAAAGTCTTACAAAGGGGCTTTTTGGCCCACCAAAAAATCTACATTGTAAGTTGACAGAGTTGCTGAACCATGAAATTTGGGTCAGGGTCAAACAGCATGGTGCCAGTTGCGTAGACCATATCCCCAACTGTCTTTATACCAAATATCAGATGCCTAGCTATCATACTTTTCTTGTAATTCATTTTCCATAAAAGTCTTACAAAAAAGTTTAGGCTGTCGCCGCCGCCGCCGCCAGAAAGTAATACCTATGTCTCACCTTCAGCGACTTAAAGGCGAGACAAAAATCTCAAATTTTTGCTTAACTTTAAACTCCATGATTCTCATAAGTTTTTATACACCATATATGGAGTGGTGCATTGCTAATCTAATAAGAGAATATATTGTGTCTAGGTGTTGTCATGGTTACCTGCTGAGGAGTCGGAATCTATTCAATAAAATGTAGCAATACACATTTAAAATTCTACAGGAAACTTTAACAATACAACCTACTATCTAATCTAAACTTTTGGGAGAAAATATAAGGTTAAAAACAAAGATTTTAGCAACCAGCAGCACTTTATACTAAGGCCAAACAAAAAAGTATGTGTGTTAACTGTCACATGCTGAAAATTATTAGGGTCGGTAGGTAGGAAATTAATTTTTTTTTAATTATTTTTTTTACCTTGAGTCTATGGGAGCAACTTAAACAGTGCTTAATGGAAAATGGTCAAAACACTTAATGGTAGGGGTAAAAAATTAGGAAGGGGCGGGTGACAGTAAACTCAACTACTTTTTTTTTGGCCAAAGGTTCTATAATAAATGACACCCTAAAGTTTTCAGATCTCCAGTCTTCAAAGATGTAAAGAAAACTCTCATTTCTGAAGAAATATGTTCATCATTGTGCAGCACAGAAAATAGCCTGTATTTAGCAAGGAAAAATTTGTGAGAATTTTTTTTTTATCATTATTCATAAATAAATGAAGCTTATAAAAATATGTAATGTTTTAAGTGGAAAATTAATTTTATTTGAGCGTATATGAAAAATTCAGCGCCTATAAAAGCAGTGCTGCCCCCTCCAACTGCAAAATATTATCACAAAACAAATCTATCTAAAAAATTCATCAATCAAAGAAAGAGTGAATCCTTATAAAGCAACATCAAAGAATAAAAATGCAATTTTTTAAAAGGTCTTAACTTTCACGTTTCAATAAAATATCTGTTTATACAAACTATCTTTAAATTCTAACAAACATGAAAATAGCAAGTCCTAAGTAGAAAGCACTATCAAATAGAATGAAAACACAACAAGTGGTTTACCAAATTGTAAAAAAGAATTACAAGTTTTATTTTGAATTTAAGTCTCAATAATTTAAAAGGATGTCTAAATTTTCACAAACAACTTCTGTCTATACATAAATCTATCTTAGAAATTCTTCTAATACAAACATGGAATAGCATTAAATATAAAGCACTATCAAAGAGAATGAAATCACAACAAGTGGTTTACCAAATTGTAAAATGGAGACTACTGTACTGAATGAAACATCTAAAACAAAAGTTCAGAGGTCAATGCATATTGCAAATAGTCTATTTGCATACATTTAGGTTTGGATTTTTTTGGGGAATCAATTTAACATTTCTTTGTATTAGCCCTATGAAAACACAGTGGTTACCAAATTGCATACAGACCGGACAAGTCTCGGACCTAATCGATAATGACTACAATAATCTTCTTCCATTGATACCATAATTTGGAACCCTTTCAACTTTCTTACTCTAAGGTTGTGTTAAATAAACAGTTAGGTGTAAATTTCTAGAATAGGGTGTCAAAAACATCTTAATGCCAGTAGGTTTTCGATTTTTATGGTAGATTATCATAGTCATAAAGGTTAAAGTCCGAGACTTGTCCTGTCTGTTTGCCGTTCGGTAACAACTGAAATTTTCATAGTGCTAAAAAAATGAAAAATTAAATCGATTCCTGAATAAAAATCTGAAGCTAATTGGCAAATGGACTATTGTATTCTAATTTGCTTTACCCTTCCTGAGCACCTGAGCTCAATCTGGTTTTGGACTTGAGTTCATGTAGCAGATTGTGGTTTCGTTGTACAATAATGCGGTTTTTGCATGCTGTCGTGTGTTTGTTTTTGTAATGATAAATACCTACTGAGGCCAAAATGAAATTTAAGTTTGATATTGCCTAAACCCTACCTACCCAAATAAATCCTGCCTACTCAAATTCTTTTTTGATAGTTTTTTTTTAGCTTTTTGCTAGTTTATTTATGCATAATGTTTAAAAAGAATTTTTTGTTAAAAAAACAAAAGACTTTTCCTACCTACCTACCCATATCTTAGAGGAATAAGTAGGGAATTGGCAAACAAAAATACTTTTAATGGTGGCCTTATTTTTTTAAAACATTCAATTGCCCCAATGATACATCTTTACCTCTAAAGCTGTTCATGTAGTCTCAAAAAGAATAAATAAATCAGTAAATACAACAGAAAATTGAAAGAAACAAAAAAAAACAAATAAATTTTAACGAAAATTTTATATAATTGTTGATCTTGGTAACTTTTATATATATTAAAAGGGGAGATAAATCAGGTTTTATTTAATATAAAAAGAAC
Source organism: Arcuatula senhousia (assembly GCA_963971305.1). Lineage (NCBI taxonomy): Eukaryota > Metazoa > Mollusca > Bivalvia > Mytilida > Mytilidae > Arcuatula > Arcuatula senhousia. The sequence goes on along the minus strand of CAXARO010000195.1, from coordinate 36,873 downwards.
TAATTAACATAAGAAAAACTTTTTAAAACTGGAAGTGCAACATCAGTGTTTTTTAAGATCAAAATATCAACACAAATCTTGACATTAAAACAGAAATCAAATGAAGTGAAAGACAAAAATGGAAATAAGTTATTCATTAAATTTGTTGAAAAGTTTTTATTAAAAAAAGTGCTACAAGTAAATTGTATTGTCACCCAAATTCAATGTGCTTTAAAAAAAACACTTACTTTTGCGATAATCTGATAATGTTTCATAGTTGAAAAAATAATAAGAAAAGGTAACTTTTTCATCATACTCATTTGTGTGTTATAAAAATCAAACATATTTACCAAAATATGTATATATCCAAAAAAATATGAATCAAAATAAAGTACATTATTAAAACAACACCAAATATATGCATCCCATTATCATTATTTCAGAAATTGTTAAAACCAACATTTTTAATTATTCACAAAGGGAAATAACTCCAACAGATACAAAGGGAAATAACTTCCTACCTTTATCTTTTCTTTTCTTGAGACTTTTGCCCTTGATTGACCCTGAACGACTAGAAGCTTCAGATTTATCTTCTGCAAAATCTGTAGCAATGACCGCCTTCCCTTTCTGGGAGTCCAATAATGACTACAAATAGAAATGGTAGACATTTAATTTATTTGATGTTTAAACCAAAATTGTTTTGTTAATGTGCTGCTGTAAATGAAGTTAATTTTTGTAGTGCACTAAGTTTGGCTTTATTTGTTTTCCATGAAGAAGAGAAATGGAATTCAAGAATGATGATTGAGAAATATTGTGTCTCCTTCTTTAATATTTATAACTCGGCATGCACAAATATTTCTAAAATGATATTGTATGCATATATTGACAACAAGGCTAATATTGTTATCATGAAAATTTTTTATACACATGTATATAAATTTGTTAAATTTTTGCGAAAGTTTAATTTTTGTGGAATGGCGTAGCAAGCTGTCAAAAAAAACAAGAATCTTGAAGCTCAATATATGAACTTTTGATAAGCATAATACAATACCTTGGCATCTAAAGACATTTCCAAATAAAAAGCTTCGCCGAGCGCAGCATGATACGACCGCAACATGTTGAACCCTGTACATTTTAGGCCCAATATGGATAGTCTATTGCTCTGGACACATGCAGCCCATGGTGGACTGACAAAGGTTTTTGACACATGCTGCTCTGGTGGACTTTCGACCCAGGGGGTAATAATATAAATTTTCAATTTTGTATTCTACTCTTGCAAAAAAATGTCAAAATCGGACAAGAAATAAAAAAAAATTCAATTTCGGCCCCTTTTGGCCCATTATTATGTAACAGGTGAAAAAGGGGTGGGGTTCCAAAAATAATTTCTCAAATTTGGATTCACTACTTGACAAAAATAAACTTGCAAAAAAAAATTTCAAAAACAAACCAGAAATTAAAGTTTGTTTTTGCCTACAAAAACGATGTCTCCCCCCGTTTCCCCCAAAAGTTCCAAGTTCAAAGAACCATAACTCCCACAAACATTTGAGAATCAAAATTTCCTGGTAACATGCACAACTACATATGATGTTCTTCCTATATACCAAGTTTCATTGAATTCGGTTCAGTAGTTTCAGAGGAGTTGCGCTGACAAGATGATAAATGAGGATTTTCAGCAATTTTCTAAGTTCAAAGGGCCGTAACTCCTACAAAAATTTGAGGATTAAAATTTCCTGGTAATATGCACAACTACATATGGTGTCCTTCCTATATACCAAGTTTCGTTGAATTTGGTTCAGTAGTTTCAGAGGAGTTGCGCTGACAAGATGATAAATAAGGATTTTCAGCAATTTTCTAAGTTCAAAGGGACGTAACTCCTACAAAAATTTGAGGATCAAAATTTCCTGGTAACATGCACAACTAATTATGGTGTCCTTCCTATATACCAAGTTTCATTGAATTCGGTTCAGTAGTTTCAGAGGAGTTGTGCTAACAAGATGATAAATAAGGATTTTCAGCAATTTTCTAAGTTCAAAGGGCCGTAACTCCTACAAAAATTTGAGGACCAAAATTTCCTGGTAACATGCACAACTAAATATGGTGTCCTTCCTATATACCAAGTTTCGTTGAATTCGGTTCAGTAGTTTCAGAGGAGTTGCGCTGACAAACTTTGTGACGGACAGACGGACGGACGGACAGACGGACGGACGGACACGACAAAAACAATATGTCTCCCACAAAAGTGGGGGGAGACATAATAAAAAAGTTTTGATTACGGCCCCTTTTGGCCCCTAATTACAAAACAAGTGAAAAAGGGGATGGTCACAAAAATTAATTCTCAAATTTGGATTCACTACCTGACAAGAATAAACTTGCAAAAAAAAAATTTTAAAATCGGACCACAAATAAAAAGTTTTGATTTTGGCCCCATTTAGCCCCTAATTACGTAATAGGGGAAAAAGGGGGGGGTCGCAAAAATTAATTCTTAATTGTGTAAATGAGCTGAACATTTAAGCAAGCAACAGCTTCTCTCTACCTGCTATAGTTTCCATTTCATAGGCCAAAAACATGAAAAACCATTATTTTAGGGGCTGTAGCCCCTATAAGGGGTCATCTGACAACTTCGACTGTATGGAGTTTTTTGTAGAGCTAAATGAGCTGAACAATTAAGCAAGCAACAGCTTTTTGCTATCTGCAATAATTTTCATACTATAGGGCAAAAACATGAAAAAATGCTATTTTTCACCTTTAAGGGGCCGTAACCCCTACAAGGGGTCTTCTGACAACTTCGACCAAATGGAGAGTTTTGTAGAACTTTTGATCCTGAAGCAGTAAGGTGGCATCAGATTTCATCTATCCCTTATACTTTTTGAATTACAAACCAAAAACAGTATAAAAGTAGTCTGACCCCCCTGGTCTATTTTTAGCCACGGCGGCCATGTTTTTTGACGAATCAGAAATCGAAATATTACTATAGTGCAGGACACCCTAATGATCAATCATACCAAGTTTCATTGAATTCTGTTCAGTAGTTTCAGAGGAGAAGATTTTGAAAAAGTTATTGTAAGAACAAACAATTTTGGCCCCTTTTGGCCCTTAATTTCCAAACGAAAAAAGGGGGGACTCCCAAAATCAATCCCATCCATCCTTTAATGGTAAGAAATATCATTGTCAAATTTCATTGCATTTGGATAACTAGAACTAAAGTTATCGTGTATACACTAAAGTTAACAGACGACGACGACAACGACAACGACGACGACAACGACGACGACAGCATCATACCATTATACGTCCGCAAATTTTTTGCGGTCGTATAAAAATGACAAGAGCATGAAATTGAATTCGATTTTGAATCATCCTTTACCTACCTCAAGCTATATCATAGGTACGTAATTTCTAAAATGTTACAGAGTGGTGAATGGACAATACTTTTATTTGAATAACTTACTTTTAGAGCAGACTTTCGTCTTTTTGCCGGATGGTACCTTGTTTGGCAATGAAGCCCAGAATGCTTATGTGGAATTCTTTTATCTCCAAATGTAAATTCCCAAGTTTTTAAGAACATTGTTATCAACACTTTTTGAAATTGATCATAAAGTACAGAGGATTTCAGAAATGTTAGCAGCATCCAACAATGAAATGTTTATCTAAACGTGATTGACAAATTTTCAAAAAAGATAACATGGTGTACTTAATATATACTTTTTTTCTTACGAGAATTTTTTTTTCCATAAATGACAATTTTACAGTCATTTAACTAAATACTCATTATGAATTCTCAAGCTGATTTTATCAATCAACATTAACCCTTAACTTTACTTTCATGTGAAAAGATCAGTTTATTAGAATTAATTTAATAATGATAATCTTGTAAATTAAGTCTGAATCACTACTTCGATCCATCCAAAGTACACATCTTATCAATTCCCTTGAACACACACATTTTTCTGTATCTTCCTTTTATAAGAAATACCATCTCATAATTTTGCTCATGATGCAAGAGAACAATCTTATCCTTTTTCATATGATGCACAATGCAACTTTTCAAAATTAACAATAAATCGCAATAATTCCAACAAACAAAGATATTCATGTACCTATAATTTTGATTTCGAAACAAAAATATGTTTTTTTTACTAATGAAACTTTAAATTTCAATTATAAGAATGTCACCAAATAGATCTTAAATACTTCAAAATTGTTCTTAAATGTCCATTTTTAAGTTGACCATATTTTAAAGAAACAATTAATTTCACATCGATCAAAGGTGATACAGTTTAATCAAAATCTTAAGGCCAAACAAAAAATCTAACCTTATTAATTCTAACGTTTTTACATATTAAAATAGCTGGTCAATTGGCACTAAGCAAATGAAACAGGAAGTATATGAGCAATTGGCATAAAATCCCTTTACAGCCTATGGTACTACATGTATTGATCAAAACAAATTGTGCTAAATATCTAGAGGCTATGTCATGTAGTTTGCCAGAAAAATGTCACTATATGAGTCTGAATGTTTGAGAAAATGTCGGCCTCAGCAGAGCCTACCTTGTCGCAAGAGGCATCTATAGGCCTTGGTCAGGAAAGTGATCATTACCACAGAGCCACCAAGTGTGTATCCTAGGTGGCTAAAAAGGGTGACCCTCGTCATTGGGGGTTGTCAGGTCTATAATACAGAAACCCTGACCGCTGACCAACGTGTGTGGAGAGTGCCATGCTTCATGCACGTAAAAGAACCCTTTGTGGAACGCCAAGTAGTGCACCACATTTTCCACCCCTACCCACCTCTCCCCTTTTCCTGTGGTTCTTCAAAATTAACTGTTCCTTTGTTTCCCACCCCACCCCCGTATTTCATTTCATGTTCATTTTATCACCCTTTTCATGTTCATCGCCTGTAAATAACCTATATAGCGTTGTACAGGCGTAAAACAACAACTCACTCACTGGAGAAAATGTCCCCTATTAGTATTGATTTTAAGCACGATGCATCATAGGATACATAGCAATGTGCAATAATGCCAAAGTGTAATTTTGCAATACATTGCATGAATGACAAAAGATGCATAAAACTCAGACTTTACAGTATGTGAGTGTGTGTGCCCTTTTCGACTCACCTGGGTCATAAAGGGTGGTCAGTTTAAATGGTGGAGAAAACCGGGGTACCAGGAGTAGACACCAACCTTGGGCAAGTAGCTGACAAACCTAATCGCATCAGGTGGGGAAGTCATTTTTTTTTTATTAAATACAAACGGGACTCGAACACTAGCTGAAAGGTATTCAGCGCCTTAGACAACTTTGCCACCCAGGCCTCCCTAGGGTATGTGAACCTGAACAACAGTTTTACTTATTTCAGTGGCCTTTATGTCACACCTGTTGGTTAAAAGATGATGGACTTTCACTCTACCTGTTTACACCTGGTAAAATCCAATTTACCTGTCTTTGATTGCCTCACCTGAAGACCTTTAATGGGTAAATGGGCAATTACAGTCGCATTGATACAATCCAAATAATGATTTAAACCTTTACAGATTCAAAATAAAATTCCCATTAAATCTTAAACTTATATTGGTGGAAATGTGTTGCAAGACATCAAGATTTATAAAATATCTGTTTTATCTTACTTATATTGGCCTGGAAAGATGTAAAATTTGCAAGGAAATTTTCTTCCTTGTTTTTACATTTGATTGATTGATACCTGATCTTTTAAAGTTTTAAGATTCCATTTAGTAACCTTTAAATTTTCTTTTGAATTCTTTTGACAATGCATCTTCAAATTAATGCCAAAAGGCATTTCAAACAGATTTGACAACACTATAAAATGCATGAAAAATACTATACTGAGACAATAAATGTTTATTTCATTGATGTAAAAGAATCTTAATGCTTTTGATTGTAATGGTCATGTGTTAAAACAGAATTTGATGCATTTAATGTTATGTACAAGAATCTTAATGCTTTTGATTGTAATGGTCATGTGTTAAAACAGAATTTGATGCATTAAATGTTTTGTACAAAACAAATAAATTACCAACAGTTCCAAGTCTTATTTTCATGGTCAAAGGGAGATAACTCTCACCAAATTTGTCCATTGTCAAATTTTGAGTAATCCTATATCATCAACTATTGTACACCGGTAAAAATGCCACGCATGTGATACATATGTGTCACATGTGTTTCACATATGTGTGACACGCATGTGAATTAGATGTTTCCTGCCACACATGTATCACATGTGTAGATTTCAAAATAATTTGAAATATATTCATATGATTTTATGCATGCATCGTGCTTATGTGAAATTTCAACATGTGTTTCACATATGTGAAACGCATGTGCCTCACACATGTGACACACATGTAATACACGCATGTGTCACATGTGAGTCTATAAACGCATGTGACACACATGTGGAACGCATGTGAATCACATGTGACACAGGTGTGGCATTTTACATGTCTTTCACATGTGTGGCATTTTTTGCAGTGTAAATCAACTTGTGAAGATGTGCAGATCTATAACCAGAAATTATGCCATACTTATCAAATGTATCAACCTCCCCCTTTTTCTTAAAACCAATATAATTTATCAATTTACTGAATATGACAAATAAATAAGTTTACAAGTACATATATAAAGTTGCATTTTTGCTCCTTATGGTCCTTCAATTTTTCAACAAAAAAAGAAGTGACCTCAAATTCATGAAATGTCCATCTTAATGTAAAAATTTCCTAAAGTAATGCCCTTCCCTCCTTCTTGTCGTACATGATGATAACTCCAGGACTTCTATCTCTCTCAAATGAGTACAGATGTTGGTTTGTCGTAGAAATTTGTTATGTCTTCCTATACCGAATTTGACACACTGAATTGAAAATTAGCAACACCACGGGTGTGCTGTAGCAAGCATGAACCGCTTACTCTTCCATGCACCTGAGTTCACTCTTGTCACGACTTCAGTTCGCATTGTTGATTTCCGTTCGTTGATTTTGTATTTTGTGTTTCTTCGTGCTGTCTTTGTTCTTGTTTACCGGTTTCGTCATTGCCCTTTCAGACTTTTGACACTAGAATGCTCCATTGGTGCCTCTTATGCTTCTATCAAGACTTTTTAATATGACAATTTAAATTAACTTATAGGGACATAACATTCATTGTCACAACCTCTATGCATATTTTGTGCAAAGCCTTGTATACATGTATTGAGTAAAATAAAGTCAAAAACAACCCATCCCCTCTTTTTTCTAAATCCACCTGCCTAATAAGAATCAAAGATAAGTTTATCAAGATTATTGAATATGACAATCAATTTATAAGTACATATCATACAATTAACACGAAATGTCACACTTAAGGCATAAAGCGGTAGATCAGAACAAATATAATATTGTTAAAGTGATTGGACGTGATTCAACTTTATATTGACTTAATAAACAGAACAAACAATTTAATGAATTAAGTCAATAATTCTGATAGAGAGATGGTAAATTGTTCTGTGAATTATTTTAAACTGATAAGGTTGAATTTGAAAGACAATTGTACAATTTAGGTGACTGATTCAGTTTTGAAAGAGGTGGGTGTCCTTGTATAGGCTTATGGGGATGGAAAAGGGGGGGTGTTCCAGGCCAATTTGCAAAAAGTCTGCACAAAAATAACAAAATTTCCTCTCATTAACTCTTAGCCTGGAGGAGAAAAGGGGTTCTTAGCCCCTAATAACCCCAATCTTTAGATAAATAGACTCATGCATCCATATTTGTGTTCTTGAAATATCTGATGAAATTGCAACAAGTCCAAAGACTCCTTAAGCCCTCTATTTGCATTTTACTTTGTAAAGGTTACTTTGTAAAGCTTTTGGTTTTGCAAAAAAATAACACAACTAAATACCTGAAAACTCATCAACTGTATCTGGGTGTATGTCCTTTGGAATGCAGTATGAATGTCTAATTATTGACTGAAAATACTATAAATAGTCTGAAAACTCACCAAATGTATCCGTGTATATGTTCTTTGGAATGCATGATGAAATTCTAACAATCGACTGTCAACAACGATGGGAGGGAGAAGTCCAGAGCCGAACTTCCGTTTTTTCTTCTTCTCAGCTTTTGGCTGTAGAAGGTTGACTGGAGCAGAATGATAGAGACGTCCATGTTTAGGATGGTTACGAGGTATAGCCACAACTTTGTGCGGCCGTGTCGGCAAAGGAGGCAAGAGGTAGGTGGCCACCATGGTTTTTTTTTTAAGTTTACCCGTAAATGTTCAAACGTTTTTAACTAAGGCACTCAAAAATTATTCCTCATCTTTGGTTTACTGTAGAACTTTACTTCAATTGATATGAAGCTTTATCAATTAGTGTTGAAAATGATTTCAACTTCTTATAATTTGAGCGTCAAGGTCAGGATGTTTTCATTGTTTATCTAACACTCTGATTTAGCTTAATGTTATTTCTTATTCAAGCAGCTGTCTGTCAATTCATGCCAGGATTATAAGCATGATTGAAACGTGTCTTTTCTTCAAAATCCACAGAGTAAAACAATAGTGTATCCATTGAAAACACAACACTGAACTTCCAATATTTCATGAATAAATCACAACTTGCTTAATAACATCATATTCCAAAACTAAAATCAAGTCAAAATCTTTTGTTCAAATTCCAAAGCTTGGTTACCAATCATTCATTTATAAATTTCCAGACAAAATTTACTCATATATGCCACTGTTTTTCATAAATCAGTAGTTCATTCAAGGTCTTTCGTTGGAATTCTGAAGCATGAAACAATCATTTTCTATCGTGAGCAATTGAATTACAAGTATCCCACAGTCAGTTTCAATGTTAAACATTATTAAGAGTACTTGCTTATTAATAATTAATTACACTGCTTCAACTCAGTGCAAAAATTTCACTGGAAAAAATAAAATTCATTTGTGAAGCATTGAATAATCTGCTATGAATCTTTGGAACTTAGAATAAATCGCTACATATCTCTGTTCTATATATTATTCACGACACTTTTAATTGAAAGTTTTTCATTTGCAAGGTCTATATAGAAAATGTGGAAACTATGTCAAAAGCAGTAAAAATTTCTAAAACGTTCAAAAGATGTCATTCAATCGTAATCAACCAGAAGCTTGTTTGGAAAGCAACAAAAGAAGCCGATATATTTATTCCAGTTTCTCAGAAACTAATGTTTTTTAAACGAGGCGTAAAAATGGATGCCAATTTCCTGCTCGTTTCAATAATCCACATAATTTCAGTTAATTTTCCGAGGTCTTGTTACAAGGCTAACGATGCCGATCAATAACGAATCGTGTAATTTGCAAAATTTAACTTGTTGCGAGTTGGCTGCAATGACATAGAAAATTCTTTAGAATTTGAAACTGTTTAATGTTTTTTTATCTTGTATTAAAATCTTAAATTATTATTTATTTATAAGTACCGGTATTCTATTCTCATGGTTTTACTTGAATTTTTGCTTACACATTTTACACTTTTATTAACAAGCAAGAATGAAAGCCTAAATAAGCATATTTTTTATCCTAGCAAATCATATCTTTGAGAAATTAAAGCAAACTTGATTCAGTCAAGTAGAGCATTTATACCTAAGCCTTTTTTTTTTTGTAAAACTTTAAATATGAGCAGAAATTATTTGAAAGTGTTTTGAAAATCTTTGCTTCTGAATGTTTTTACAATGTTTTAAGAACCTAAAATATTTCAGACATGGATGAATTCTGTTAAAACACATTTCTTCTTAATGTATTGTTGAGCTTAATGTTATTTAACTTCAAGTTCATGCGTTAAAGACTTTTGTTAAAAGTGCTTGGCTCTTTTAACATATTTTATTAACTAATTTTAAGTCAAACTGAAAGTTTTAGAGTTAAAGGCCCTGGTTAAAGCACTCGGCTCCTTAATGTTTTATCAATGTTTAGTATTAAATCTTTAGTCAAACTGAAAGTTTGAGAACTAAAAGAACTTTGTAAAATGTTAAAGTACCTAATAATATTATCAAAGTTCGATGTAAGCAAACACTTGAAAGACTTGGTCCATTTTAGATTTAATTTACTACTGAACAAAAAAATTCAAATATTTAATTGTATATTAGTAACTACTGGGATTTTTAACATGTAAATCATAATGAAAGAGTAAACATTTGAGGGTGGATTATATTTTTGGTTTCCCATTTTTCTCTCTTTTATCATGTTTATAAGATTTCTTTTTGTCCATACTCTATTTGATTAATATGGGAACAAAGGCATATTTTTATTTCAAAGTACTTTAATAATTGTGTAGAAATTTAGATGTAAATTTTGAATAAAGATTTTTTTTTTGCTGAATAACATTAATTGACTTTGTGAGTGACTGTTCAACCTCTAGGGCATTGTGCGTGTGGTCTATCATTCATGGCATTATGACAATTCTAGATTTATTTTGAAAGAAATCATTTGTTTTACAGCTTCTAATTAATCAATGTATCATTTTCAGCAAATAAGAGACAATCTTTTCATTTCTACTTTTTTTTCTTGAGTGAGAGAGAATTTTTATGTTGGTATGTATTTAATGTAGCAATTGAGCAATTAAAGCAATGGAGTTCTGTTTAATTTGCATAACATAAAAATTTATGTTTATTTATGTTTGTATACCTTTGTATATTGCATATATTAATGTAATAACTTATGTTTCAACCTCTGTACCATTTCATATGGTTTATTGAGAAATAAAGATATTTAAAAAATTGACACATATCAATATCAGACTACAAAAACTGCATGTTATAATAGTGTTATTTCTGGTCTTATTTTCAGGAGTTATTTATATTCAATGGCACGGTATCAGTTTCAGTTATACAGGAAATCTTTTTACAGAGGCGATTTGTCACAATTAGGGATCGAATTGTAGAAATTAGTTATCGATTATTACTAAAAAACGTCAGTAATTGTTTATTGATTGTAAAATACTTCAGAAAGTACAACCAAGCTGTAAGGTGAAAAAATAGTTTTAGATTTTATAGATATAGCTTACACATTTCAATGTTTTTTGGGTTTTTTTTCTGTGAAATCATTTATTTTTTGTCATGTTTAAGTCTTGGCAATCATCAACTTTTCTTTATTACTGGCATGACGAAAAGTTGTTGAACATGACAAATTTATGCAAACATTTTTTAAGTTTTAGTCCTATTCAAAATGCATAGAAATAGAAACTTTTATAATTACTTATAATTATGGTTATTTTGTCTCGATCTATGACCCGTACCTGATTTAAAGAACAAATTAAGATTATCATCGCACTGAAAATTACACTAATCATAATCCAATTTGTAAATCAAGATCCTTAGGATATAAGATATCTATCTTTAAGTCCAAAATGCACTTTATAGGTATATTCTCCTTTTTAAAAGAAGAGAATACTAAATTTTACTGTTGTATCATTTAGTTTCAAATGGAATTTATATGGTATTAAAACCCACTTATTTGAATTTCTCCTGAAGAAACAGAATCTTGAAATTATTTTTTCCAAAATTGAAAATGATGTTAAATTTGTACAAATCCTTAATTATCATGCAAATTTCATCTCATATATATCACATCTAGTTGCAATAAAAATCCCAAATTGACTTGTAAATTACATTATACATATATATCCATTAGACGAATATTTCATCATATTATTTGTAATTGACTCTCGTAGATTTTCTATTTACTTGACAAGAAAAGAAAAGCTAAAGTTCATAAGAAAATATTTAAAGACTACTTTGTCCCAGCCTTGCTTTATACACAAATTATTATTATGGTATTAAATAGATACTCTGTATTTCTTTTATTGTGTTGGTATTAAATCTCAGAGAGAAATTCTATAATTGATTTGAACTTATATATCTGATCAGGTGTCCGATAAATAAAGTTTTTAAAACTTTTTTTTTTAATAATTTCAAACGATTTTTTAATTCTTTAATTTTGATACTTCTTTAAAAACATCTCTATGAGTTTCTTATATCAAAGTTTCATTATACATATCTGTAAAAAAAACTAAAAAAAATTCACATAATTGACTGAAGTAAGGCCAAATAAAAAAATATGTGTGTTTCTGATTACCCTACTGTCCCTTATCTTTGGTGCCTACCCTAGGCATTTTATTGCCTTTAAAATAAGCACTGTTAAACTTGAAATCTGTTCCCCGTTAACACATTAGGTAAAAAATTTGGAAAAAAAGTAAAAAATAATGCCTTCCTATCGACCCTATTTTTTTCATGCATGAAACCAGAAACACACATACTTTTTTGGGGCCTAAACTTCCCCAATCTAATCAGTACATTTCACTTCCTTTCTGAAATTCCTCCGATTTAAGAAACAACAATTATATGCACATTTATCCAGAACTATAGCACTTTCCAAATCTGGTCAATCCAAAATTGAATCAATGTTTTTCAATTACACTATTAGAACTTCAAAACATGTTACAATTCCCATATCCAACCATTATAACTATATATATATATATGATATATATATCCAAGAAAATCTCTTAATCACACTATAAGGACTTCAAAACATGTTACATTCCCCTACCAATCTGATCCCCCTGGTAGCCAGAACTTGGCACCATGCTGGTATTATTCCCAGGTGATATCCTGATACCTGCTACATATTGTTATGACGAGGTCAGATCGCCCGTGAATGTAAAACAAGATAATGGTGTCAAACCCTTTATCGGATGTGTAATTCTTAAACAATTTAAATGGCGAGACTTTTTTCAAGTATTTATTGACTTAAACTGATATTTATGTAACAATTCGTCTTAAAAGCTGCTTTTTTTCCTTTAAAATAAAGATAAAATAATCTGATGTCAAATACTTTTTCAAAGGTTTGAGGGGCAGCAAAAATAAGTCTCAAAGAAGCAAAGGTGTATCATAAGGGAAAAATCTAAAGAGACAAACACAAAATCATCACGACAAAACAACTAAAACACACACAACTACCAAACCAGATATTTAGCAACATGAACTCAAGTCCAAACTGCTGAGGAGTGAGCTCAGATGTGTCTGAAGAGTTAAGATGTTCCTGCACATATGCACATCATGCAGACCTAACAAAATACAGAGAGGTCAGTCTTTGATTGTCAATTTCCACCCCCCCCTCTATTTAAATTTCTGTTCCCTCCATCTCCCTTACCCCTCTAATATAAAAACTAAGTTTTAACAGGGACAAAAAGCTACTCTCTGCACAAATATCCCCACAAACCCCAAAACAATTTGATTTAGCGGTCAAATATAAAGATTAGATGTCATAAACTTAGGCATGCAATTGAAATTATAATGTTGTGATTCAATACATATGTCGTCTTCACGATAGCGCGGGATGGCTGGTGAACCCCGAAAAAGTTCTTTTATTAAAATTTTTGGGGGGCATGACGACTTCCGGTGCAAGTAAGAGCAATAGATCAAAATAAATACTGCTGTGTTGTTTATTAATGATGGAATCTTCATTTCTGGAAATATTTCTACACATCTTAGAATATTTTTTCCTTCAATTGAAGTATTTACTGTTTATAAATATATCACTGTTTTTATATACCCACTAACGCTTTTACATATAGTCTACGAGGCAGTAAACCAGTTTGACTCAAAAACTGGTAAAGTCATGTGATAATTTCTGTCTAATTGATGGATTTTTCTTGAAAAGCAATGAACTCGAAAATGGCATATTCTTGACTGAGGTGTATCAGGAGAGCAATACCCTGTGCACATTAAAGATCCATTAGATAAGAGTTAGATAAGAGTAGGCTCAATAGGGGCTGCAACAATTTAGACCATTATCCCAACTGCAAACTGGAGAGGCAAGGATAAATAACTTTAAACTAAATCAAAAAGTCTCATACTGAAACTTAAACCTGGAGAGAAACAGTTAAGAAATGAAAGAAAGAAATAAGAAGGGTGACACATTGCAAAGAGCAAATGCAGCAGTAAGTAACAGACGGGGGTGGCGTAGAATGCTTGACGCCCTCACCAGTCCTTAAGAAGGGGGGGAGGAGGGGGTCCCGTCCCGAATTCCCGTCAATATAATATTATAATCCCATTTTCCTGGATAATAAAAACTACCAATCCCACATCCCTGAAAAATTAATTGCAGGTTGGACCCTTGTCCCGCTAGTTGCTTTTCCTAAATTCCCGTTCAATAATATGGCCAATCCTGGCATCCCAGAAAAGGTCTTCCGACCCTCGTTATTGAAGAGCCCAGGGGTATATGCATGTATGTATGTATACTTGATACTTTTCAAATTGTAAAAATCTTTAAAGTAAACATACTTATTGACCATTTTAAATGACATATTTTTACTAACTACATTACAATGATGAATCTTAAAAATATATTAAGATCAAACAAACTGTCTTTAAGTTTTACTTGTTTTAAATTATCTTTAAATGATTTTATGACACGCTCCACTCCTTCTTTTCATCAGTCTTTTAAGTGTCAAAACATTCCGTTATTTTTTGCCAAGTTTAATGTCATTGTCTTACTGAGGGAGTACATGTATGTATTGCAAATAAAGGTAACAAAATGACCCAACTTTGAGGATCAATCTCAATGTCCAAGAGAAAAGACAAAAGATGGAAGACACACCAGAAAAAATTATGCCATATAATCAAAATTCACTTGATCTCTTGATCTCTTGATTGGTGTTTGCTTATTGCTTATTTAAACTTCTTCTCACTGGTGTCTTTATTCCTAGGAAAAATAATTGTGTTAAGAAAACAATTAAAAACACTTAACAGGAACAGATTTTGGGGAGGGCATACACCCCCACTAAAACTAGCAAAAATTATGTTTTTTTGCATAAAACCCAAGAACCATGAAAAAATTCTCTCCCCCCTTCCCCTAGAGAAAAACCATGGTAAGGGTTAGCCCCTGCTTATTAATATATACATGTGACATTTTTTAATAATTTGTCAATTTTTAATAGAAGTCATACACAAGTGTCCCATATCGTCAAATACGCTTAATCTAAAGTGTCTCTTTATCATTACTTTAAGATAAATAAATGTGTTTGGTAAAATGATAAAGAGCATTTGTCTAATAAAAATAGTCACAGTCTAAACTGATTGACAATTTAAGTATTTTAAAGACGTAACTTTTAAGCCATAAAATCTCCCGATCATGACAAAATCTAAGTTTCTTTATCAAAGATTTGTAATAGGTTGTACATTAAGTCAATTTACGATCTATAGGTCATTTAATGATGTCGTATTTATCAAATAATCAAACTTTTAAATAATCCCACTTTAAATTTGCAAACCCTAAAAATCAAATAGTAAGTGGTGGGAAAACTTGTAAAAAATATGAGGGTAGATAGCTTAAGTCAATAGTTCCTTGGTACATTATGTATTTTGGGTTGAAAAATGAAGATGTAATTTGTTGCCTTGGAAACTATGAATTAATATTCAAGTCAAAGAAATCACTTCCAATAAGGTCTATATTTAAAATTATTTTAAAAGAATATCCCAAACAGACAAAATGCCTTTCAACATGGAAAAGAAACTTCTACCTGCTGGTTAACCTGATCAGGATGGAAAAATTGATGGATGTACAGATTGTGGAACTATCAGACAAACAGAACACTCTTTAGCCCATTTTACTTCTATAAGTTGAGCATTATAAAATGGTTTTGCCAGCCTGTCAACCTACCCTTATTTTCAAACAATGTAACTCAATACATAAATTTATAAATTTTTTTTTACCCAAAATGATCCAATACAATATATACCTTTACATTTTTAAAGGCAAGGATTTTAATCAAAACTTTGATAAAATATAAGATCCATATTAGTTGGGCTTTTTAGAAGATATTTAATATTAATTAGAGTTATTCCCCTTTGACCATTATTTTTATATTAAATTAAAACTTCTCTACTTTTATGTCTGATTAGGCACCAAATGAACCTGTGACAATCGATTGGATAAAATTTTCCAGCTTTCAATTAAGCATTAATTATTTATAAAGTCAATTATCACCGTCATTGATTTTGTTAAGCAGAAATGTTTAAATTGATGAAAAATTCATGCATGATGGTAGTATTTTAAAACAGTCCCATGGGAAATGGGGTAAAAAAAAGAACTGAAAACTGAAGGGATGTACAGTGTATATGCATGACAAAAATCACATTACCAACACTGAAGAAGAACAAAGCAAAGGAACAGCGCTTTTATTGCTGTTCTTCATCTTAAAGTCAGAGGCCTTCAAAGTAGAATAAACCACACTTCTCACTGTAAATTTGAATAGCCCCTTGTACAGGTTTTTAGGAGAAATTTTTGCTTATTGATGATAACAATACACTTTTGTTATTGAATTTCACAAGAACCAAGTATTTTTCAACTTACAAGAAGCATTTTTTTTACAAATAAGAGATTTGTCAAGGAGAAAACTAATGCAGAGGAACAAAAAAAGCCATGGTAATAAACCCCTGTTACAGGCAAAAAAATCAGTGTTTTTCAATCGGCCATTGTCACACATTAGGAGCAGGAATCATGCAGGTCCTTCGAATCTTGTAGTTGTGCAGGTCCTGATGGCTGGCAACATTTTAAAAGGTCGTGAAATACAACTTATTATATTACTACTTTAATTGTTAATAAACTTATCCTATGAGAAAATCTCATGTTTATATTAATATTGTAATTATCAAATCTGATATGATATAAATTCTTAATATTGACTTCCATCACAATATTAATTTATTACATTACATGTAATTAATTATAATTTCAAAACAAAGAGCAGCCCCATACTTCATAAATTAATTGATATCAAATCTCAAAGATGTTCACTCATCTGAAACCAAAACATCTTAAATGTGTTACTATAAAAATTCCGTAAGTTTAAATATCATAAATCAATCTATAGGCTGTAGGATTTAATTAATTTATCTTTTTAAACTGTTCAATGGAATTTAACATACTACATTGATTTATAATTTGACATTATTTAATACAGATATATCTACAATATATTTATTAAATCAAACAGCTAAAAATAATATATAATGTAAAGCCTTTTTCAAAGACTCATCAAGAATTCTGATTTAGCTTCTTTATTTTCATTAAGAGTAAGAGTAGTTTCCCTTTTTTCAGTCAGCCACATATAAATATTTCTATCCAAAAATGGAAGAATATGCCCATCATCCCTAACTCTGACAGAACTTTCTGAAAAATGTTATATAACTTTTCATACTAAACTGCCTTTGCAAAATTTCAACTCATTCTCAAGTAGAGTTTTCTAAGAAAAGCTTGTAAGAAGATAAGTTATCTCGGGGGCATGAAACACATGTTACCCCAGCTCATATACAAAAACAATAGATACACTATTTAAAACACAATGTTTTACTGGTAAGCATTCCAAATAAGCTTTGGAATTTTGTACATTATTCAGCAAACTAATGTCCTTACTGAAACTACAATTTCAATCTTCTCTCAACCCTGTATTCCACTTGCCATAGTCAAATGTTAATTTGGTTTGTCAAACCTACATATCATATTCATATATTTTGGCATTGAAATGGCACATTTATATTTAGCCAAGCCAAAGGAAAATAAAATTCTTAGGCAGCGTTGATACTTTCCTGACATTACTCCTTCTATTTTTAGGGCTGTTCCATTTAAATTGATGTGGGTGAGGTGGGAAGCACTTTGTTCAAGACCCCCCCAACCAAAAAAAAAATCATTACACATCCACCAAAAAATGCATTTTAACCCCCCCCCCCCTCCGTTAATTTAAATTGTACAGCCCTTAAAATAAATTGGTTACCTTACAACACTTACTTCCAAAGCTGGACTTGAGTCTTTCCAAAGGGATGCTGTATTTGAATCTTATCTGTAACCTAATTCTACATCTTGTCCTCTTGTTCTACATCCTTTACTCACCTCTACTACGTATACCCACTAATTCTTCATCCTGTACTCACCTCTACTAACCACTTATTCTACATCCTGAACTCACCTCTACTAACCACTAATTCTTCATCCTGTACTCACCTCTACTAACCACTTATTCTACATCCTGTACTCACCTCTACTAACCACTTATTCTACATCCTGTACTCACCTCTACTAACCACTAATTCTTCATCCTATACTCACCTCTACTAACCACTTATTCTACATCCTGAACTCACCTCTACTAACCACTAATTCTACATCCTATACTCACCTCTACAGCATCCCTCATATCAAACTGTTGAACAGATGACCTGCTCTCGTCTACTTCCTGTATTGTCGCTGCCCTCTGGTTTTCTTCTATATATTCCTAGAGGTGAAAAAAAACATTTATAAACATAAATACTCTGTTAAACAGTCAAAATATCACAGCTCTCATTTGGTCAAGACAGTGTAAGCTATAAGATTTTTGAAATAGACGATAAAGAGATGTGGAATAAGTGTACGCAACACAACCAACATTAAAGAAACAGCAATTTTAAAAATCACAATGGAAAACAGCCAGCAGTATTCAACATGAACAGAGGTCACTGTTCACTGTCTTGCATTGGCCCACGACCAAAATTACAATACATAAGATTAAAACAAATAAGGACCATTGCAATTTTCAATTTCTCAATTTACTTCCAGGAACCTATGTTTGTAGCATGATCAATCAAATAAGTATGATGACAACCTTACCAACACAATTTTAGAAAATCCATTCAGTGATTTCAGAGGAATTTGTGACAATAAAAGTTAGACAGTCAACATTACTTAGACTTTGATAAAATGATTATAGCTAAACTTTAAGAATTCATTAGTTCCAAAGGAAGATTTCAAATATTACTTACATGATATAAATGTTTTTTTTTAAAATCCAGGAAAAAAGTACTGAACTTCAAAAAAGGCAAGAAATTCTTCAAATGTTTTGTAATTAACTTCATTCAATGTTCAATTGTCATCAATAATTTATGCTAGGTTTGTTTTTAGGCTACCCATGGTCACGTTTACAAAATTATAGGAGTCTAGTTTATTCAAGCTAATTCAGCTTATTTACGAATCCTGATAAAAATTCTCCTCAATTGATTTTTAAGAGTTAATTATATATAAGATGAGTCTTTTAAGATTGCATGAAAGTAACAGAAAAATAAATTGTACTTCGATGAGAACATGCAATCAGCAACAAGGTAAATAGCTAATTAAATGATTGATGTCAGAAAAAGTGTTGTTATCCTATATTGCTAAGGGTCAGTGTCTTAAGAATTTGTTATCTTGAATTAAATGCTGACAATGTATGAAGGAGGTTTTACATTACAACACTAGGTTTACATGGTTTAACCATCATTCTTTTGCTATACCAGAGTTTCAGATTTTAATCATTATTGACTATTATCAAATTTGTTGAATTTTCTTATCAAAACATCTTCTCCTCTCTCATTTGTACTTGTCTTTTTTGATGTTTTCTGTTCCTTGTTTAAGAAGGGGGTCTATCTGTGACTATTTCAGGGCTTGATTTGAATTATATGCATCTTATTTAGACCATGGGCCAATTGCAGAACCGCAAGCAGTGCCAAATGGCCTCGTTGAAGGCTGCTGGCGGTTGTCCATTGTGGTTTTTCTAAATTGCCGTTTAATTGTGGGCTGTGTCGCGTACACTTATTCCACATCTTTTTATTTTCTATCCTGTGCAAGTTACAACAATTACTGCTAGAAAAAATAAGAAAGGAATGTGTCACCCCAATATAGGGTCTCAAATTAGGTGGTTTAAGTTCAACAAGTTTTAAGGGATTTTAACAAACCTGTTGTTTTTTCATGGCATAATGTACGGCACTCTTGACGAGTAGATCTGTCAGAACTTCCTCCTGTGCGTCTTTGTCCAAAGCCGAATATGCAACCTCTTTCTGAACTCCATCTTTGGTACTAATGACCTTGATTGACCCTAGCTGTGAGGGTGTTCTGATTTTTTCTAGCTCTTCCGGAGTTTCTGTAAAATATTGTAAATCATTTAAATTCATGATCTTTGTGAAAAAGGAGCATTAAGATACATTTGAAGCTTGAAGTCCCATATAATGTGCATTCATTAATTGTTGTAGGTATTAATTTTCGTGGTTTGATAAAATGTGGTAAATTCATGGTTCTGAAGTCTTCAGCATATCAATGTAAAATTTCATTTTCGTGGGGGATCAGATTTCGTGGGTCAAGGCCTCCCACCTGAACCACAAAAATTGATACCCCAGGAATAATAATGAAACCACAATACACAATAACCAGAGGACAATAAGAGCAATACAAAGATAATAAAAAACAATAAGATTATGTCCAAGATATTTAATGCCAAATCTCACAACATTTGGGACAGACTGATGCACTGACCTTAAAGCTATATGCCCCATACTTTCATAGATGAGGCATAAAAACCAATGAGAAATCAGAACTCATGTCAAAAACAAATTGAACTTAGGTGCAACTTAAGAGATAACAGTTCCTATTAAAACACACTGCGGTTTCATTATTATTCGTGGGTTATCAATTTTCATGGTTTTCGTGATGACCATGACCCACGAAATTTAATACTCCACGAAAATAAATCTAACATTGATCTGTATGTTGCTGACTTCAGAACCACAAATTCAAAGATCCATGAACTGATCTTTTTCATGATACAGTGAAAATGGTGCCCACGAAAAAAAAAAATGAATTCACAGTAGATAAGCTGAGAAAGGAGCATTTAAACTGACTTTTGTTAAAATACGAAAGGTTCTGTCAACAATACCAGACTTGATGAAATTGGTCTGTCCTACGGACATGTCCTGACCAGATGTCCGTCAGATTTATGGATCATAATGTATTTAATTGTTATTTTTTCGTTGTTAAATTTTCTTCCAATCTTTTGATTTTGACTAAAATATAAGTATTTTACTTTCTATTTATTGACAGCCAGTTAATTTTACTTTATTCATTAACAAACAATGTCGACAAATGGATGAAACTGTCAAAAAAAATTGTTGAACATGCGCAAATTATCAGAAATAGTGAAATCATGTCATGCATGTGATGAAATCCAGAAAAAACATGAATGATTTCCGGAATATGATATCAAAGTTCAATAAAGTTTTGGTCTGATGGTGTTTTAATCCGACCAGCAAGTGATATTACGTTATCGGACCAAAAGTCCAGCCTTTTCCAAAACTATTTGGCCAAGTCTGCTACAAACTGAGAATCAAAATTTAACTGAAATTTTTGATAGAAGTTAATTGTCAATAAATGTATTCATTGGAATTCTTTGTAATGTCATGAATGTCAATTCTATTGACCTGTCTCAGTGACCGTACTTTAAGTCATGAAACTCTAAATAAAGATTGTGTCTTCACCATGAAAGGAGTACATGGAATATGTTCTTAGCTAAAAGTTTATTTCAATATTTAAAATGTTATTTTGAGTCATGTTTGTTTTCCCTTCTTTTACATAATTCAATTGGAGAACAATACATAAATATATATTTAGACAATAAATGTTTATACAAAATAATATATCTATATAATTTAAATGTATATTTATACCAAAGAAATATAAATATAATAAAGGGTGACAAAAAGAGATTATTATAATATTTAATATATTAAATAACACCATGTTGAACACAGAGTCTAAATCAGGGGGTGTAAATGAACGAGTTATATGTTAGTCAGACAAAAGCATTTCTTGAAAGTCTGATATTGAAAGTCTTAATTAGGTTCAGGTGAACTTTTAATTATATACTGTGGATTCATTTATTTTAGTGGGTACCAATTTTCGTGGTTTGGTGAAAAAGTATCAGTTCGTGGATTCTTAAATTCGTGGTTCTTTAGTCTGCAGTATACACACCAATGTTAAATTTCTTTTTCGTGGGATATCAAATTTTGTGGTTCAAGGCTACCCACGAAAACCACGAAAATTGATACCCCACGAATAATAATGAAACCACAGTAGATAAAGGATTAACACATGATCTTTGCTTTTGGGATTGTATTTGTGTAACATGTATGAAGTTTGACAAATCCTTTATAACAATTAAGGAAAGCAAAAAAATTAATTTCACTTAGAAATCATTAAACTCTTTCTACATGTTTTATGTCCCTAGTTCATATGTATGATATTTGAAATAAGTGTTCCACTGACATTTTTTTTTAAATTTCTAAATGAGGGTGTCACAGCCCTTTTGGTACGCAGTATTCCGTGCTTTTTAAAGGGTATTCCATACACCAAGGTGTGGTATGCGATGTTCTGAATTTTTAGGCTTTTGGTACGCGTATGCCTTGATCTTTAGAGTATTCAGTATTCCAGTCTTTTTAATGGTATTCTGTCCTTTTTTAAACCGTATTCAGTATTCTGGGGGCGGGGGCTGTGACACCCCCCTAAATGATCAATGCCCTAATACATAACATAACCAAACATACCAGCAGTATCTGCCGATTCTGGTCTGACTCTGTAAAATGTGTAGCCCGAAAGACTACCTGGTGACATCAGCATTGTCCTCATCAGTTTGTAGGGGGCGGGGAAATGTGACATGTCATCATTTAGTCGTCTCTGGAGGTTGGGGTTCAGTGGGTTGTAGTAAAACAGGGATTTCTCCGTCAGATATCCTGAAGAAAAAGAAAATAACATGAAAGGGATTATAAGCTGGAAATGGATGTTTAAGATTTTTTGTTCTTATTTGACTTGAATGGGCAAAGTTTTTATCAAACTACATATAGATTAACTTTAAAAACACAAAAGATGGTTAACATGTTTAAGGTTACCAATTTGGTGAATTGAATATGTGGTTTTCAGATTTTAGTTTAAGCCACACACAAAAAAATGTGTCTTTCTGGCCTCCCTACCATCCCTAGTTTTCAAGCCTACTAGCTAGACTTTTTATTGCCATTTTGCTTAAGCACAGTTTAACTTGAAATCTGCTCCCAATAATTAACTCAAGGTAGAAAAAAAAAACAAGTGTGGCCACTAAAATTATGTCTCGCCTGCCGGAACCATCACTAAAATCAACAACCTAAGCTTTCATCTCTTGATTTAAACACAAAAAGTGTCTGTAAACCCAATAACAGATGCCTAGCTATTATACTTTTCAAGCAATCCATTGTCCACACAAGTATTACATAAAGTTTTCTGTCTGAAAAAAAGACCTAAGTTCACAGAGTCACTGGAGCGTAAAAATGGGGTCAGGGTCACATGGCATGGTGACATTTGTGTTGTCCATAACCGCAACCAATATACCCAATATGAGATGCCTAGCTATTATAATTTTCCAGCAATTCATCGTCCACTAAAGTCTTACAAAAAAGTTTTTCAGCCTGAAAAAGACCTAAGTTCACAGAATCACTAAAGCCTGTAAATGGGGTCAGGGTAACGTGGCATGGTAACAGTTGTGTAGACCATAACCTAATCTGTCTGTTTACCTAATATCAGATGCCTAGCTAATATACTTTTCCAGCAATTCATCGTCCACAAAAGTCTTACAAAAAAGTTTACGACGCCGCCGCCACCACCGTCCCCACTGGAAAGTAATACCTATGTCTTTCGCCTTCCACGACTATTTGTCACAGGCGAGACAATCAAAAATGAAAATAATTGCCTACATACCACCCTATATTTTTCAAGCATGAAACCAGAAACACACATACTTTTTTAGTTATCTAACTGATCATCAGGTTCTAAGTACATGCGTACAGGTAATATTGCTTTTAATTTTGACTCTAGGTTTTCTGGTGAGTGGTCTAGATTAAATATGCTTCAAAAGTACATGAAGTAGTTTAAAATTGTCCCTTACACTCTTAAGTTTTGCTGTAATCTTGTTTGTATAAGCATGTTTATAAATCAGAAATACAAACACAACCTTAAAATAAGAGTTCCTATTTAGATTTAAAGGTTACCAGTTAAAGTTTTGTAAGCAAATCTTACAGAAACAAGGGTTTGCACTATGTCTTGTTAAAATATCTCCAGTCCACCATTAGGAAAATAGGAAGTACATGTGTGACTGACCTGGGAAGGTGAGGTACATGTAGTATACAACTCATATTTAAGCTGTGTACTAAATTTGAAATTAATTCTTACGCCAAAAAATCTATTACCAAAGATTGTAACAGACAGACAAGGTCAAATGAAGGTGATCGCTATATAGCCTCTCTCTAACGAGTGGAAAATATTTCATGTATGGTAATGGACAATACCTTTACTGATGACTTTTCCTAGCGTGTTGTCATCCCAGCTCTTCGTCCACAATGAGAGGTACCTCTTAGCTGAGAATCCAGGTCGTATCTGTCGTTCAAACAGATCTCTCTTCCGTCTGCCGTAAGTGTTGTGAACAAACCCAAGGTAGACATCTGTATCATCTGATGATTCCTGTAATGACAGAGAGATAAGTTTTGTATACATCTGTAACATGGAACATTTTTCCACAGTCAAAGAAGTTGTTTTCCCCAAGGTTCAATATAAATGATATTTTTGTACAAGAGAACAATCCTTGAGATTCAAAATATAATTTATTATGTGTCCTAAGTTTATATAAAAATTTATACCAATCCTAATATGGTGCGTCCCTAAGTACTGGTAAGTACATTGTAACAGTATTCCTTACCGATAGTGACATTATCTTTAATGGCATTATGTCCAGGCCTCCCTGTCCCGACATTGCAGCATACATAAATTTAATACATGTATGAGCCTGCCCTAAGTCAGGAATCTTTGTCAAAGCTTTGTTTGTCCTTGTCATCTATCCGGTTTTTGTTTTTCATTGATAAATTAGGGATTGGTTTTGAATCTCATGTTCAAAAATGTATTGCATTTTTAGGTTTGGGCCAATGCAAGACGGCAAGCAGCAATCTCTGTTCATGTTGAAGACTACGGACTGTTTTCCATATTGATTTTCTAAATATGCTAAATGGCTGTTTTTTTATGTTCGGTGTGTCGCGTACCCTTATTCCACATTTCTTAACAGTCTTTATCATCCATCTATACATACCCTGCCTCCAAAAGAGAGAATAGATTTAGCTAAATCATCAACAGTCTTTAGTTCTAAGTTATCTGCACTCTTTGAAACTTCAAGCGACAATTCTGTCGGATGGGGTTTTCGGTGCTTGTGTCGTTTGATATCCGAGACATCTGTTTTGTGGGCCAAATCTTCAGAAAAGAGTAACAGCGCTCCTTTTCTAGTTGTAAATGTCTTTGGTATCTCTTGGGTGATTTTAAATTTTGTTGACCGTGAACTGGTTTCGTAATCATATTGTGGAATGGGTGGCAAGTATAGTCTGCTTGAGTTTCCAACAAAATTAAAATAGTCCTGAAAAGAACACAAAAATTACATAAACAAGGAAAATGTGACTTTCATAGATGGGAATCTATATCAATGCATGCTTTAAATGATCATTCGTAATTGACAGAGTAAGGTAATGATTTTATTAATATTTACATTTACATCAGTTTTGAGGAGAAACTGCATGTAGAAATGGCAATCCAAAACAATTTGCCAAATTCATATGTAGTTAAATCACATGGCTTACATATCCAGCCCTCAAAGTGAATCTTGATTATGGTAGACATTTTGGCTACCAGAATGAATTTGAAGGTGGCCATTTTCAAAATTTAGTGGCCAAACATGTGTATGAATGAATGATTTTGCTAAAATTTCACTGAGCCAGCTGGCCACCAAATCCAACATTTTGGTAGCCATTTGGAAAATTTAGTAGCCTGTGGCCACCATTTTTACTGGGCAAAATTGAGGACTGGTACTTAACTTACTGTTATGTGATAATGACAACAGGCAAGTATTATTGCAAAAATATATAGTACATGTATATCCTGTGCATTTAAGGTTTGACTGAACCATTTTTCTATAACAATACAAATAAAATAAACACAAGACTTTTTTCCCAATGTTACTCTATAATCACAGTTTGGGAAAGGTACGAATTCGTTCAAGTGTACAAATTCATTAACGTTGCCGAATTTGTTAATTTATTGTATAGGGAATAGCCTAAGAATTTTAAATGGTAGAACCATGGGAGACTCTTTTGGAAATTACACTTGTTACACTCCCAATGGTAGCAGTATAGTAGACTATGTTGTTGTTAGCGAACAGTTATTCAGACAAATTCCATATTTTAAGGTTTCCCCTTTTACTCCAACTTTGTCTGATGCCCATTGTAAATTATCCTGGTCTTTAATTACAAAATTTCAAAGAGATAAACCAACACAGGAGTATAATTCCCCCCCACAACAATACTTTTGGGATGATAAATCAAGTATAAAAATTCTTACAGAATTACAAAGTGTTGAATCCTTAAAACTTATTGATAGATTTAATGCTCAAACTCTAGATATAACTAATGAAA
Source organism: Arcuatula senhousia (assembly GCA_963971305.1). Classification (NCBI taxonomy): domain Eukaryota; kingdom Metazoa; phylum Mollusca; class Bivalvia; order Mytilida; family Mytilidae; genus Arcuatula; species Arcuatula senhousia. Next base: position 10,585 of record CAXARO010000195.1, on the reverse strand, counting down.
ATTCAATAAAACAAGCAAGTGAAGAATTTGAAAAAATTATAATTAATGCTTGTAATAAATGTTTAAAAATCCCCTCTAATAAGAAAAAGAAACCCAAACATAAACACTGGTATGATTCTGACCTAAGAACTCTTCGCAACCAAGCAGTACAAAAGGCCAGACTTATGTCAACTTTTCCCTTTAATAAAGAACTGAGAAACAGCTTCTATAAAGCAAATAGAATTTATAATAAGACTAGGAAATATAAAGCCAAAAACTTTAAAATCAATGTAATTAGACAAATAGATAACCTTAAAAGTGAGAATCCAAAAGATTATTGGAAGCTTATTAACTCTTTGAAAGAAAGATCCGATGAAATTCCTGCAGTTGACCCTGAAGATTTTAAAAAACATTTTGACTGCTTGAATAATATTCAAGAAAAATATGATGACACACTAAAATATCTAAAGATACAATTAAAAAACCTCGAGAAGGATAGTAACAACCTTAATGTATTGGATGAAACTATCACTGAGAAAGAAGTCCAAGTAGCAATAAAAAAACTAAAAACAAACAAATCTGGTGGGCTCCAACTCATCACTAATGATATGCTAAAAGCAGGCCAAAGTATTTTATTACCATGTATGCTCAAATTATTTAATGGTATTCTGTCATCCGGATTTTATCCAGATCATTGGTCAACTGGCTATCTTACACCTATCTTTAAATCTGGAGACCGCTCTAATCCAGAAAACTATAGAGGCATCGCAATAACAGGATGTCTGGGTAAATTATTCAATTCAATATTAAACAATAGGTTGGATGCTTTTCTTGATAAAAATGATATAATATCACCTTTTCAAATAGGTTTTACAAAAAAAAGTAGACCTGCAGATCATATATTTGTATTAAAAGCTGCTATAGATAAATATATTGGTAAAAATAAAAAGTTATATACATGCTTTATTGACTTCAAAAAAGCATTTGATTCAGTACTGCATGAGGCAATTTATATTAAATTATTACAAAATAGGATTGGCGGCTTATTCTATAATATTTTAAAGAATATGTACATGAAATCAAAACTTCATGTTAAAATTGGAAATATTTTGACAGATAATTTCACTTCAAAAATTGGAGTCAGGCAAGGAGATATTTTGAGCCCTAACTTATTTAAAATTTTTATAAATGACCTTCCAGATTACTTTGATAATACCCCTGATGCTGTAGCTATTAATAATAAATTAATCCACTGTCTTATGTATGCAGATGATGTGGTAATCATGTCTACATCACATGAAGGTCTGCAACAAAAATTAAACAAACTTCAATTTTTTTGCGATGAGTGGGGAATAGATGTTAACCTCTCCAAAACAAAAGCTATGATCTTTAACAAGACCGGTAGACATATCAAGGAAAAATTCTCTTTTCGTAACAAATCACTGGAGTGTACTAATCAATACAAATATCTTGGAATAACACTAACACCGTCGGGGTCTTTTCAAGAAGCTAAAACTGATCTTTACAGGAAAGCCACAAAAGCCTTATTTAAACTTAAGGCTGAATATGTTTCCCTTGGGCCAAGCATCAGATCCTCATTACATATTTTTGATCATACCATTAAATCCATACTATTATATGGTGCAGATATTTGGGGCTGTTATGTGCCACCCTCTTTTAAATTTGAACATATCTGTAACTTTACAAAACAATCTAACTTTTCCCCAGCCTCTAAACTAGAACTCCATTTTATAAAATATATACTTGGTGTTAACAAAAAAGTCTCTAATTTTGGGGTTATGTCTGAGACAGGGAGACTTCCCATTATTTTGGATTGCTTTAAAGCAAGTACTAATTATTGGAACAGAGTAGAAAATACTCCATCAGGCTTAATAAAAGATGCATATGAAGAATCAAAAAAGGTTCATGAGGAGGGTGGCAGATCATGGTTCTCAGCCATATCAAATATGTTCACTATATTAAAAACTCCAGGAGGAAACAAATATAAACTATGCTCAAATTATACTTGTAAAAATACAGTAAAGACTGATTTAAGAAAATTATATATTAACGCCTGGAATAGTTACAGGAATTTTTTAATTAATGAAAATGGAAAACTCAGAACATATGTTAAGATCAAAACAAATTTTGGTTTTGAAAAATACCTTGATTTAATAAAAGATTTCAGAAACAGAAGGTCCATTACAAAGTTTAAAATCAGTTCTCATAGATTAAAAATTGAATCGGGTCGATATACCAAACCCTTAACTCCCTTAAATGAAAGATTATGCGAAAGATGTTCTATAAATGAAATTGATGATGAGATTCATTATTTTACTAACTGTACTCATTTTACTACATCTAGAGAAACTCTATTTGATACAATAATTAAAACTAATTCACATTTTAATAATATGTCCTCTTTCAATAAACTATTCTGGACCTTTAACTGTGAAAATGAAACAATTTTAAATAACCTATGTAAATTCCTCCTGGAGTCTGGAGTTGTATAAAAAAAAAAAATAAAAAAAAAAATTACAGTGTATCTGCACTGATCTGACTTAATTTATGACAATTGCTTTGTATATATTACTTTGTATTGCCACATATATGTCTTCATGTATATTCTGTCATAAATAATCATTTGTACTGTTATTGCCCCTTGAGGGCCCATGATTGGTCAAATAAACTTGTATTCTTGTATTCTTGTATTCTTGTTAACAATAAGTTAAGGAATTCGTTAACGTTGAACAATAATGGCAAACGGCACTTGTAATGAAGGTATGCATCAATGTTAACGAATTTGTTAACAGGAAGTTAACAAATTCGTTAAGATTAACTTTTTTCACTCATTAAGTCATTTTACAAAGGAACAGTATAAAAATAATAATCAAGAAGCACCATAAGTACATTAACTATAATTAGACACTCATTAGTGTCCACATATATTGTTTAAATAATTAAAACCAAAGGTGTTAACAAATTTGTTAACTGTTAACAAATTCGTAAACGTTAACGAATTTGTACCTTTCCCGAACTGATCAGCTTTTAATCAACATGTAAATCACCGATTGACAAATTTCTCTGGTTTTTAAGTCACTTTGACTTCTTTTAAACCCCAATGCTACATTTGTATGTAGGCATATTTTTCTATATAAAAGCTGTCGTCATGACATAAATATTTGGACAAGTCTAATTAATCAACAGTTTAGTACACGATTTATTCAACTTCTAATTAACCTACCTGCGGTTCGAACACAACATCTATTTTCTCATGACCATTTTTACTAATTTCTCCAACACCGCGACTCAATAGCGATAAATTCAATGCACCAGAACTCGCCATGTCTTGTTTACTTTAGAATATTAACCATCAGTCATCTGTGTGTAAAGGAAGCTAATTTTCTCCTCGAATGATTGAAAATTTAAATCCTTTGGGAAATTTACATTTTGAATGTTGATTGTCAGTCCTTTTTAAACTGTTCTCAGGATAATGAATAAAATTTTCAGTTCGTGTAGGCTTATTGTGATAATTTTGTTTGCTTATGTAATGTAAATAAGGTCACACTTTTACTATTCATTGAAAAACTTTCGTCTTTTTTCCGCCATATTGTTTGCCGTGTTGCTAGTGCGCGTTTCGTCACTTCCGATCAATGTTTAATTGACCATGAAATTTTCCCGCCGTTTTTTTCCGTCGCAAAAGTTATTTTTGCATTAATTCATGAAACTAATCTTTTGTTACACAAGTATATATCACATATGAAAATTTGTTCTCCTGGTGTCTTTATGTAACCTAAATAGTTTTATTTCAATGGAAAAGGTTCCCGAAATTTTTCAAAAGGATTTTTTTAAATATGACATTTGACGCTATCACGGTAAATTGAAAGCAACGTAGTGTAACAGATAAGATATACATATATATATTTGAGAACCATTATTGTAATTATTTTGTTTCACTTTATGGTAAGAGATCGACCATTTAGGCAAAGGGTTATACTTAGGTTGTTTCTTTACTAAAAAATCTGAAGCTGATTTGTGATGAAGAAAATATTCTGGCATCTGAGGTAAATCCAAAAAAAAAAATATTCTGAAGAAGCATTTCTGCCATATAAAGTAATGCTAATAATGAAAATGTATTTCTGTCGATGCGTTATAAGAATTAACCCGGTGCACTTTCGGTGCGAAAAAAAAAACTTTTTCTGGCCATGCAACTATAAGAACACCCCCCTTTCAAGCTAGATGATCGGTTCCTAAAAGGTACTTTTATCCATTCTTAGAATTATCTCGGGTGCTCGTTTGGCAACTTACATAATTGTCCTGCACATGACAAGAAGAAGAAACCCAAAGACTTATAATGCAAATCCCAATTCGTTCTCGCCCCAAATTTTAGAAGACGTCCGTGAACCCTTATCTTGGCCTTCTCAATAACGAAAACTTGATGGAAGCGGTCATCCCATATAAATAAGAATCGTAATTGGGATAAAATAAGCTCTTGGCTTGACTTGGCGAAATCTCAAACACTTTCTAAGAACTCTTAGAGGGAACACAAACAACTCATTGTTATACTGTTATATCCCATCCGACATGTTATAGCTCGACGAAATGTAACCAATATGCTAAAGAAATTTTGTCAAAGACCACGCGCTCATATTTTGACAAATATGGGATTTCTATTTCACAGACGAATACAGATGTTTTGTTCTCCTTTACTAGATTTGACACGATTGACGCGAAGATTGAATTGATTGACTATTATCAATGTGACAGGCGTGGTATAGCAAGCAGGAATTGCTTACTCTTCCGAAGTACCTGAGTTCACTCTCGTAACGACTCGATTTCGCTTTGTTGATTGCTGCTCAGCTGTTTTTCTATAATCTGTTTTTTCGTGCTGTTTTTTTTTCTTGCTTACTGGTTTTCTGTTTGCCTTTTTGGACTTTTGACATTAGAATGCCCCATTGGTACCTCTTTGATTTGCTGATCAATACCTTTGTGATTGAGATATATTCAGTTTATAAATTTTCAACTGTAAAAATTTTATGACAATTCTACTTCCAGATATAGGTTCTGTAATGTCTGTCTAGCATAGTTTTTGCTTACTAGTATAAATTATATTCTAGTTTATTTTGGTCTTGCAACTTTTGGCTTGTGTGTCCATGTTGACGGTGCTTTTTCATATAACGTAACGTATATAGTAATGCTATAGGGTCGTTCCATTTTCACATCTTTTTCAACTAGCGGACGCCCGTATAACATAAAGTGTTTTCTTTTTTTTTGTAAATTGAAGTCTCTAGGACTCCGAATGGCAACCCGCCACTACGTCGTGACGGAACGGTGACTCATTATAGAATAATATTCGCCTGGAATTTGTTGAAATTTTGTTTTGAGATGTCATCTGAATAGTTGCAATTGATAATGGGGCGTTTTCCAAGGTTCAAGGGGACCCGCTGCAAGCACCACCACTGCAAATTTCATGTTCTGATTCGAAACAGCTTATATTTCAATCATGACTTTTTCATTTTGTCGATCAATCGATCAATCACTTTTTAATGCTGTTTATTGTTGAATTAGCACGCGACGGGTGTGCGTTAGTGGGCAGGAACCGTTTACTCTTCCGGAGCACCCGACTTCACTTTTGTTACGACTTAAGTACTGTCTCGTTTTTGATTTTTGTTCGGTCGATTTCGTGTTTATTTGTGTTCTGTGTTTCTTCGTGCTGTTCCTGTTCTCGTTGCCCTTTCGAACTTTGACACTCGAATGATTCATTAATGCATCTTTGCTTATAGTATAAGATTAGATTTAAAGAGAAGGAGGTGTTATAAAATCTAATCTAGTCTATCGACAATTTCTTTCGAAATGCCTTTACCAAGTCAGAACCATTGCGATTTTTTTTTCATATCCCAGGTATATAGCCAATTTATTTATATGTCTTTCAAACTCCATTTTTGCCTGATTGTCATTTTTTCTCTGGTTGTTGATCTTCTTGATCAGTAAATATATGTTGCATTAGATTTGTAAGATTTTTAATAAAACACAAAACTTTTGTAAAAACAACTTTATATTCAATTTGAACATAATACAATATATAAAAATTCAATAATAATAAATAAAAATCAATAAACAGTCTATTTTACAATTAACATTAAAGTTCGTCGTGTTTAGGTCCAGAGAATTCTTCGTGTGATATTTTTCCATCCTTATCTTTATCTTCTGTGGCGAACAAGTCGTGGAGCACCTTCTGTTGTTGCTGGGACGCTAAGTCTACCGGGATACCTTGTTGTGCTGCCTGATGCGATAGGTACATGATCAACTGAAAAATAAGGGAACCAGGTTAAATCAAAATTCATATTCCAATTTAAGATTCTCGTGGAGTTTGCCTGAGACAATAAATTCGAAATGATTTTCTCAGGGTATGCTGATCAATGAATCAAAGAATGTGTTCGGCTACTTGTAGTTTTATTATAACAAGAGTTAACACTAAAGTATGTCTCGCCTGCTGGCACCATCAGAAACAATTATTCTTTCTTACTTCCACTGTATTTTGAATTTATTAGGATTTTCAGTTTCTGAGATCAAAAGATGTTTATAGAACTTAAACATTGCAAATATATGCAATAAAAATAATCAAAGTCACTCAACCTTAAAATCAAGGTCAAGGTCAAAAGATGAGGATGTAAATGAGCTAAGCTACTACTGGGGCATATGCAAACTAAGTTTCATTAACCTAGGACCTATAGTTCTTGAGATATGGAGGTGCTTGCATTTCTATTATATGTATTGAAATTGTCAAAGTCACTCAACCGAAAAATCAAGGTCAAGGTCAAAATATGGGGATGCAACTGTGCTAAGGTACTACTGGGGCAAATGCATACCAAGTTTCATCAACCTAAAAACCTATAGTATTTGAGATATGGAGGTGCTCGCAAAACTTTTCCATTGCTATTATATGTATTGAAAATTGTCAAAGACACTCAACCGGAAAATCAAGGTCAAGGTCAAAAGATGGGGATGCAACTGTGCTAAGCTACTACTGGGGCATATGCATACCAAGTTTCATCAACCTAGGACTTATAGTTCTTGAGATATGGAGGTGCTCGCAAAACTTTCCCATTGCTATTATATGTATTGAAAATTGTCAAAGTCACTCAACCAGAAAATCAAGGTCAAGGTCAAAAGATGGGGATGCAACTGTGCTAAGCTACTACTGGGGCATATGCATACCAAGTTTCATCAACCAAGGACTTATAGTTCTTGAGATATGGAGGTGCTCATAAAACTTTTCCAAAAAGTTAACGCCGCCGCCGGTAAAGTAACACCTATGTCCCGCTCTGCTTCGCAGGCGAGACAAAAATGAAATAAACTAAAGTTCTCTCTTACAAATCGATAAAAACTGATATAAGATAAGTACTCTCGAAATAAGAGATTATAATGCCAATTAAGTGATGCGGAGGATTTACTGAAAAAGTTATGATTGTGACGATGATGCGGTATGGAATAAGTGTACGCGACACAACCAACATAAAAAACGGCAATTTAAAAAATCCCAATGGAAAACAACCAACAGGCTTCAACGTGACCAGAGGTCGCTGCTCGTCGTTTTGCATTGACTCAAGACTAATGATACAATACACAAGATTCAATCCAATAAATTTCAACGAAAGACCCATTTCTGACATAGAACCAACAGATTTGTCGATTCCTGGTTTCTAGGACAGGCGCATATAAAATGTGGAAGACTCTTTTACGAGGATACCAGGGTGTTTTGGGGTTATTAGAAATTAGCATTAGAGAATTATGCTTACCTCATCTCTAGTAAGAAAGTTATCATTATCAATATCTATCATCTTGAATACATTTGGTGGTTTGGGTCCGTCATGGATTTGTACAAGTTCTACGTTGAATACTAGATTGGCGTTGGGTGGAATGACTTCACCTGCAGAAAAAAATACAATTACAGTAGAGAGCATTCAAAATTAATAGATTAGATAAAATGTGGACTAAACGTATACGAAAAAAGGCCCAAAAAAACTGTCGCTTTGTGTTTTTGTTGAATTTGTAAGTCACTCAGTTAAATTCTTGTCATAGTCAAACTAGCGGTTTCCACTCGCTCTTCAAACATTCATTACATATAAATCTAGATCTCATTTTTACACTAGACTTAGTGCGGGTATCATTAAAAAGTCGCTACATTACCGTATATTGTTGTATTTTTAAAAGGATAAATGAAATAAGACTGTTTCAGACTTACAGCCTGATTACATGCAATAATCTCCAATTTGATATTTTGATCTCCGATCACGAGAAGCTTGATTTTGCATTACAAGAAAGGTTGACTAAAGCGTTCGACAGACATATAGAGTTAGTTCCCCTAGATTTTATGTACACATGTATCCCTTAATCATTTATAACTTTATAACATATTTGTTTTTACCTGATCCTTTCTCCCCGTAAGCTAGATGAGATGGAACTGTCAGCTTTCTTTTCTCTTTGACGCACATGTCTAGAAGTCCCATTTCCCAACCTTTGATTACCGCCCCTATCCCGGACTGGAACTGGAATGGAACAGCACCAACACGTTCATAGCTGGAAAAAGAAAGATAACTCGTGCATTGACATTGTCTGAAAACTCATTAAATGGATCTATCACCTGCATGTTAATGCACTATGAGATCCCCGAGTTAAACAGGAAAAAAAAGGGAAAAAAATCATATCATTATCAATTCATGGGACCACCACAACTTAGACCGGGTCACGGTGCTCTGGAACGGTCAGACAAAGCAGTTTCTCTGTGCTCTTTGCAACACACAGCATTTCAACAGTGGCTATTAGTATAAAACCTCCTTATAATGATAAATTATTGTTTTAAATATGGTTCAAGGTATAGCCACATTTATCTCTTAATCTATCATAATTCAATGACTTTAAGTAAAAGGACATGAAGGTTGTTAAGAAAACAAAATTAACACAATTTGCCTTATTTTATTGTCAGTTTATAGTATAAGATGTAGCCCGGGGGAAAAGTAATACGTCACACACCGAAAATGTTGTAAAATGTCAAAAATTTGGAACATCAGAGAAAATATCGTCATGTCATCCATGTATTGAATTCAAATTATCAGTTTATATGTTGTTTTTCGGTGCAAGACATGAAAAAACTGATACATGAATCAGAACGTTACAGACAATGAGCGAAATAATTACATGTTAAATGTGAGGTTCGATGGTTTTATGAAGAGCATATTAGTCATAATTGTATGTACTTGTATGTAGATCTCGAGCTACAGTTGTTTTTGTACATATAATTACATTACCCTTTTCTTTACGCGGCAACTAAAATTTAGCAACTGAAAAGATTTTGAAAATTTGGCTCTCAATACCGAATTTTGTTTTTTTGTTAGTATCTAATTTCTGCATTAACTATTAAAAAGATGTACAACACAGCCTATTAGATACAGAGCGAAGTCCTACGAAACATTAATAATCGACCTGTTTAACCAGGCGCGGATGCAAGAATTTCGATTAGAAGGGGCGGGGGTATTAAATATTCGCCGAGCGGAGCATGGCGCGAACATTTTGGCCTTTTCTTGATTGATTTCATGGTAAAAAAAAATCAAATTTTCCACATTTTGAGGGGGAACCCCAGGTGCGCTTCTGCCTTAATCCGCGCCTGGTTTCACTATACGTCGAGAACTTTGTTGAAATTAGTTTCCGTAGTCTCTTTTAAATAAGCTGATGATATTCGTCCTTTTTTGGTACTTCTTGTTTATTTACATAAGGAAGAGCTTCCGAAAATGTTTTAAGAAACAATGGTTCAAAAGCGTTTAAGTAATTGCATGCTTCATGCATAATTATACTCATACATACCTTGAATCAAATTTTGTACCATTTTCGAAAAATCCTTCATAATGCAAAACTAAAAGGTCGTGCTTCTTTACTTTTCTGGCGCAATCCGCAGGAGGCTGTTCGATTATTTCTATTTTAAAACCGGTCGTATCAACCTCAGAGTCCAATTGTGCGGACACCGCACAAAATACAGCCAAACATAAAATTAAAACGGATTTCATTGTTTCAGTGTTGTTCGTGTTGGCAGATTTTTAACAATTGACAAATTTAAGACAAAACATCCAAAATTTAAGGATCGAAAATTCAAAAATTTAGCCGTGGGCCGTTCCTTATCTCTGGACCACGTGTCATTAGCAGAAGACACCACGTTTATCTGGGTTAACCGGAAGTACAAGTTCTCTGATTGACAAATATACCTTGTAAAGATATCTAGAGAAGATAAGACAAATTTTACAGATATGCTCTGATGATGACCTTAAGGGCTTACCGTAGATAATAAATCATTATCATGTTTGATATGAATATGATTGCCATAATTTTATTGTGTATATGTGTTTGATATAGACATATAGGGCTTTAAGAAAACCGGAATGTTCTATATATTAGAACCAAACTGGCCTATGCTGTCGCTTAATGGACCGTAATTGTTATTTCTTGACAAGATAAAGTTTACATAAATCTTGAACTTTTTCCGTACTGTTCGTATATACGGCTATTTTAAACCCCAATCAAAGAACTAGAAATGCCCATCAACAATTTTGGTATA
>CAXARO010000194.1:0-70530 GCA_963971305.1 Arcuatula senhousia | reverse complement strand
CGTATAAAATAATTACTCCATCTTATTAATAAAAAACATTCAATCATCTGATTAAGTGAAACGAACACATGTTTTGGAATAATACGGCCAAAGAGCCCTGAAAAGCCATTATCTGGAAAGATACGACAGAAATGCCGATTGTATTTACATTATTTGACAAAACTGTGTCCCATTGGTATCAATGGAGGCTCAAGTCCCTCCCGGTTTGATCTGAGAGAGGACGAAAGGATCCCGATACCCCACTACGCCGAAACACACTCGCCCAATTACCCCATGGTTGTAGATTCACTTTTTATTCCATTGTTGGATTAACTTTTTATTCCATTGTTGGATTTACTTTTTATTCCATTGTTGGATTTTAAATTATACTATATATCTACTTCATGGGAGTAAATACACCTTTCAAACTGGTATCAGATTAGAAAGGGCCACTCCTGGTATACATCAGAAGATGACCAATGAAAAACTTCAAGCGGTATCGCAAGAAAGTAAAAATGGAATGTGGTTCGACGTAGAATTTTAGGGAACGTATCGTGACCCTTCAATCTTGCCAGGTAATGTCTCTTGAGGGCACAATGACAAAAATTTATTTGAAAATTTAAAATTATGTAAAAAACAAACACAAAACAAACTAGTGCTGATTGTGTTGGGATGCCAACACAGAAGTCGCCCAAAATCGCCTTGGATAGTTTCCATTCAAATCAGTGCATCAAAATAAGTCTAGAAATTAAATTTCGTTAAAATCGGACAAAATTGACGTTTTTGGGGGGCGGGTGTGGTAAAACGGCCGCCATTTTAAAATGGCGTTGTTCGCGTCAATTTGTTTTTCGCCATGTTGCTCAGGATGGATCAATCTACCAGTGAACCAATTTTCATTAAAATCCATCAAGCCATCTCCGAGATCTGAGAGAGGCCCAAAAATCTTAAACGGCGGCCATTTTGAAAATTTCAAAAGTGGATTACACACCTCTGAGTGACCCTCCACCCACCTCAGCAGGTTTTATCTTGATTGGTCAAAGCATTTTCAAAAAATGTGGCGGACAAGTTCATGATTAAGGTAAGGAAAAGAATAATAATAAAAAAAATAATAATAAGAAACGGTGCAAAAACAATAAGTCTCCCAAACTTTGTTTTGGGCGACTTAATAATATATATATAATGACTTTTAACAGTTGCCTCCTTATCGGAAACAAGTCACTGGGTATATATCTGCATTGGACTTCATCATCAAAAAAGTAGCTGTATAATGCTGGACAATGCGAGCTTAATAAGTCCTTTAAAATCAAGTTGAACGAAAGGCTTATTCTTTTATAATATTTAGAAAATTAAATCCAGAACCAATTAACTTTAACTATCTGACAAGTTGATATACCACACAAGGCATGACCATAATTCAAAGATTAATCCACCAAACTGCTGATGCGAAATGATTAACCTCTGGGAACTGTTCCATTGTTTTTGCAGTGTATCCAAATGTTTATGCAGGGCTGAGGCTCTAGTATCGTCCAAAATATCAATGTTAATAACCTGGTTCAGATTTTCAACGAGCTCCTGGTCTCCGACGGCCTGAAAAAATAATAAAACAGCAGCAGCACAAAGATAAAGGTGGAGTGATTTTGACGATGACAAAAATGTCTGCCTGAATGGAATTACAAAGAACGATACTCTTCTCTTATAGTTGGAAATATAAAAGTGAGGCCCATAACGGTGATACAAAAAAAAAAAGAGGGGGATTTCAGTTTTATTAAATTCGTTTATCATAAAAATCGATAAACGTTATTGAAGCCCCTGTCACACTACGCCACGATCACCACGACTCTACTACGATCTGTGCATTTTATAGATCGTAGCGCGGTCGCGACACAATGGGCTTGATTTTGACATTTTCAAGATGTGAAATAATGCTACGACGACTAAACTACGACGATACTACGATTTCACTACGACCTGACACCGATCTCATCATGACTAATCCACGACCTTATTACGACCACTGCGTTCTTACTGCGACCTTACTACGACTATCCCGATTGCACCACGACCTAACTAAGATTTCACCACGACTATACTGCGATTAAACTAAGACCTTACTACGATTTTGCAATGACGTCAATATACGATCTGGACTCGTGATAAATACTCTCCAATTGACAAATCATTTATTTCCGAAAGGTTCAACATGCCACCAAAATCAAGGGCAATTAGAGGTCGTGGGCTTAAGGGCCGGGGAAGAGGTAGAGGTGTTCCATCGGTTAGCGTTATTGAAAGCGAAGTTGAAAAAATCGATGGACCGATTATACAAGAATCGCAACAAACTATTAATCAAACCCATACTAGGCGGTTGTGTGGTTTTTGTTTGCTGTTTTTTGCTTTTTAGCTCACCAAATTTGAACCAAACTTGGTCACTATCATCTCCGGGGAATCTAATTCAGAAATTGCCCAAATGAAAAAATGTCGGGCGGAAACATGAAGTCAGACAACTGTTCTTTGGCTTGTAAATCAAAAAGTACAAGGGATAGAGAAAATCTTTTGCAACCTTCCTTCTTCAGCATTAAAAACTCTACAAAAGCTGTGTGATAGGGGTTATGGCCTTTAAAGGTCAAAAATAGCGATTTTCATTTTTTGGCCTTCAGAATGAAAACTATTGCAGAAAGAAAAAAGCTGTTGCTTGGTACGAGTACACAAATAATCTAATTAATATACTAATAACTTATTTTTAATTTCTTTATTTATCTTATAATTTCAAAAAATATCCGAAAATGCATACAATTGTTAAATTCGTCGTCTTAATATCATACGTTCCTGCCACGGTAAAGACCTTGCCGGGCTGTTGAAGTAAAGCTTTAAGTACTCTCTTTGTTTTTTGGCAATAATTGTGTCTCTATTAGGTCCAACAACATTTTCAACATCGTGCATGTTTGCATTGGTTCTCCAAAGTCCTGGAACCAAATTATGCAGATCGTCCTCTGTATCTAAAAGCGCATTTTGAAGTGTTGGATATCTAAGTCTCATCAAATTGTGAAGACAAATATATGACTCTGTTACAACACTCACAATGTCCGGACCCTGCATCATTGTTGTCAGCAAGACCTGCCATCACTGTGCCAAAATCCCAAATGCATTCTCCACTACACGTCTCCCTCTTAAAATTCTGTAATTTGTAATTGCTTGTTCCCTTGTCATACATCTAATAGAGTATGGTTTCATCAGGTATGACCTCGGTCCAAATGCATCATCGCCTAAAATGAAATAGGGGATGTCACGGTCAACCTTCGGCAGCGGATCGGGATCTGGAAAACCAATGGTCCCATCTTCTAAACATTCTTTTAACTCTGATGCGTTAAATATCTGGGCTTTAGACATAGAGCCGTACCCACCTAGATCTATCCATAAAAACTTATAGTCGGCATCTACCAGTGCAAGTAGAACCACAGAAAAGAACCCTTTGTAGTTCTGGTACAACGACCCGGTTTTCGGTGGACATCTCATGGCAATGTGTTTTCCATCTAATGCTCCACGTGCATGTGGTATGTTCCATCTTGTAACAAATTGTTCTGCAATGGCCTTCCATTCCTCTGGTTCTGTTGGACAGGAAATTACTTCATCCTTGTACTCCTGGACGATTTCTCTGCATACTTCGGGAATGAATGTACATATAGTATTTCTTGGGAATCTAAAGTCATACTGAAGAGTGGAATACCTGTCACCAGGAGCTAAATGCCTAATCGTAATTGCTAGTTTGAGACCTGGTTCTAAAGCCTTTCGAAATCGGGTATCATTCTTTTTGATGCGAGGACCAACCCTGTTCAGCAACTCATCAAACATGTTTGGAGACATCCTTATGAAGTTAAAGAATGATTGTTCATCCTCCATCCTCAGTTCATTCATAAGTTGATCATAATGTCCAAACTGTAGTCTTCTGTCAGCTGACAGCCAAGGGCGTACCCAACAGGACCTGCGTTGTCTAATCTTCCGCATTTTTCGTCTTCGTCTTCTTAGTAGGACATGAGATATGGTTACCTGGTCGTTAAGGTATGAATAATTCATATGAAGGAAAGCTTGTAGCAGATATTCCTCGTTTTGCATCTCCATGATAACCAATGGACAGATTTTGTATTCTGTATATATACCCCAGTTGCATTGTGATAAGATCGTTGTGTCATCTCAGTGCGCTCGTATTTAAGTCGGCATGATCGTAGAAAGGTCGCACTAGGGTCTTCAATGCCGTAGTGCAGTCCTGCTATGGTCGTAATAGATTCGTAGGCAAGTCGTATTAGAATCGGGGGGTCGTAGTGAAATCGTAAAAGCACCTCAACGCAGTCGTAGTGTAGTCGTATCTCCATTCACCACGATCCCAAACCGATGCTACCACGACCTGTCAGATCTCACTAGGAGTCTTCGACGATCACAATACGACCCCACTACGACCAAATATGACCACGACTGTGCTACGATTTTTTTGAGCATGTTCAAAATTCTTCCACGACAATCACGACAATCAAGACCTTACTACGACCGAAATGCGACCCTACTACGATGGCCCCGATCGCACTACGATCTCCGTTTTTTGCTAGGTCGTAGTACGATCGTGGCCTAGTGTGATGGGGGTATAATAAAAAACATTCAATCATCTGATTAAGTGAAATGAACACATGTTTTGGAATAGTACGGCCAAAGAGCCCTGAAAAGCCATTATCTGGTAAGATACGACAGAAATGCCGATTGTATTTACATTATTTGACAAAACTGTGCCCCATTGGTATCAATGGAGGCTCAAGTCCCTCCCGGTTTGATCTGAGAGAGGACGAAAGGATCCCGATACCCCACTACGCCGAAACACACTCGCCCAATTACCCCATGGTTGTAGATTCACTTTTAATTCCATTGTTGGATTAACTTTTTATTCCATTGTTGGATTTACTTTTTATTCCATTTTTGGATTTTAAATTATACTATATATCTACTTCATGGGAGTAAATACACCTTTCAAACTGGTATCAGATTAGAAAGGGCCACTCCTGGTATACATCAGAAGATGACCAATGAAAAACTTCAAGCGGTATCGCAAGAAAGTAAAAATGGAATGTGGTTCGACGTAGAATTTTAGGGAACGAATCGTGACCCCTCGATCTTGCCATATGAGTGGATCTATATACACTCACTTAACACCCCCCTCGTTTCACATACTGTTAATTAATTATTTGTTTCGATCAATAATAAAACTGAAAAAAATTATTGAGGAAAAGACCGGGTAAGATCAGAAAGGAAGACAAGACTTCACACCACCTTGGAGATTGTTCAAGTAATTGGTTTTCCCATATCAGACAGATGGGTCCCGTCATATCTATAAAGGTCTTTTTCAGTAGCACGAATGTTTGGATGTTTTATACAATAATGACCTTCTGCATTTATAAAATTGGTTTTGATCGGAATGTGAGCCGAGATGGGATCTTCCACGCAAATAAGGGAGGGGGGTTGATAATTGACTTGCAGCCTGTTATCGACAGGAACCCCAGACTCTTGTTCGTGCAAATTAGTGTTTATTATTGATTGGTTTGTAAACATACCAGATGTTGTAGCCCCGGGAAACAGGGATGAAGCAGCTTGAAAATGGCTTTGGGCAGGGACACAGGGAACCATGACTGGGTGTTGTTGCTGGCCTTGAAGTTGAGCAGGTTGATGGTTGCCTATATGCTCTCTGGGTGCAGCTGTTGATGTGGAGGGAACAACATCATCAATTTTGCATAATGAATTGTCTGTATTTCGTGTCGAAACAGGTTGGTTGGGCAAACTCGTGTCAACTGACGGCGAAGCAGCACGGCTGCTTCCTTTCCCATTTTTGGCTTTCGGGCGCTTTGCAGAGGATGGCCCACTTTGTTTACTGGGTGGCCGCCGACCTCTTTTAGGTGGTTTCATCTTTTATCGACCTAATCCAGATCAGGATTCCTCGGATTGAAAAACAAATTTTGACGATGACAAAAATGTCTGCCTGAATGGAATTACAAAGAACGATAACTCTTATAGTTGGAAATATAAAAGTGAGGCCCATAACGGTGAAACAAAAAAGAGGGGGATTTCAGTTTTAGTGAATTCGTTTATCATAAAAATCGATAAACGTTATTATTGCAACCTAATCCCTAGTTAAGCTTTAATTTATATCTTTTTAGACATTGTCAACATGATCTCAACATACTTTTCTCAGGAAAATGTGTTCCGGATATTATTATTATTTTGATAATGTCTAAAGTACTGACGAGATGGACGCCAGACACAATTGGGAATTATTAGCTTGAAACTTTGTTGTATAAATGTTGTCTTGATTAACGAATGAAGTGAATTTCTAAAAAAAAGTTTGTACAGTTACAAAAAAAGATTTTCACTTTGAATTTTTATCCTAAATTAAACGTTTATACCCGCGTTTTGGTATTTGTAAGTTTGAAAACACTGTGCGATAACCGCTGCTGGTGGACCATAGGTCCCCGAGGGTAATCACAAGCCTGGTCGTCAGACTTGTCTGACACGATTTACCATAAAATTTCTAATATTTTTGTTGCCAAAATTTCCGATTTTTCAATTCAAAATTGTTTAAAACATCAGGTTTCTTTCCTTGTAATGCACATTATCGATATCATCGGTGCTGAATTTTGCTTCTTTGTTCAAATGTTTTGGTTTTGAGTACTTTTCGTTTTCAACTGTTTTGGATTTGACTTTCAAATGTTTTGATTTTAATGCTACTAATGAGAGGTTACTCCTTGAAATATCGATATAAAGCATATTCAAGAAGCAAAGGTGTACCAAAGGGGTAATCAGTATCATAAAACCGTGAAGACAAAGACAAAACCGGCAGACAAAAAATCATCACAACAAAACAAACAACATAACAACATAAAACACACACACATAACAACAAAACCGCATTCAGCAACGCGAACTCCAGTCGAAACGAGAGTGAACTCAGGTGCTCCGGAAGAGTAAGCAGTTCCTGCCTGCTATAGCACACCCGTCACGTTGCCAAAGATCGATTAAGTGTTGGTCAAATCCGGAAAGGATGACATTACAAAACTCTATGTCAAACCAACATCTGTGCTCATCTGAGAGATAGAAATCCCGTATTTGCATACAAGCACATGATGTCGTCCGTAAAATTTCTTGAGTGATGACAACAACCTGGGAGCAACGTACCCCTGTGTTAACAATTTGCTTGTCAGCCGTGTAGCTCTATCAAGGAAGTCGTTGTACTCCCCACATGCTCTGGAATAACGAATCAATTGTGATACGTAAACTCCATATGCTGGAGCGGACGGAATGTTGCTACACAGAAAGGGAAAGTTAACTATTGGAAAGTTGAAGTCATCACGTTTGTCATAGAGCTTTGTACAAAGCCTTCCTTGTGTGTCAATTTCGAGAAATAGATCCAAATATGAAGCAGACCTCATAGAATCTGTAGTGTCCTTTACCTCAAGTTCCTTCGGATATATGAGATGTAAATAGTCACCAAATCGAGGATTGTTTAGTGAAAGGACATCATCAATATAACGAAATGTGAGATTGAAGGATAAAGCAAGTTTGCGGTCCTTTTTGTCTAGAAGTGATTGTAAGAAGTCTGCTTCATATGAATGAAGAAACAAATCGGCAAGCAATGGTGCACAATTTGTGCCCATTGGGATACCTATTGTTTGCTGATTAACCGTTTATACCCGCGTTTTGGTATTTTTAATTTTAAGATGAGTACTATTCTAGATTGACCAATTTGATAATACGTTTATCCTGAACTCAGTGTTCCAAAGTTGTTTTCTTGAATTGGGTATTTAAAAATCTATCATTAAAACTTGTTTTCTATTTGATAATATGAATAAGGAAATTTGCTTATTAATCACACTCTTAGGAACAGGTGTATCGAATTCAATTTTTTTTCAACACTACTATATACAGTTCATTAAGTCTTAAGTCCAATGATGTTATATTTGCACTAAAGTAAAAAAAAAACCCACAACATATAACAAGGGCTGACTGTCTTGAGGATGCCAAACACAAAATGTCTCCCGAACGGACTCATTTTTTACATCGTATTCTAGTTCGCCATCCTTTAAAACTCCTAGGTTCAAAATTTTGTAGAAATCGAAGAATTTTGACGAATTTTGGATTTTTTTGGCCCGAAAAATCCTAATTTCGTGAATAACTCGAAAAACGTAAATATCGCTTCAATTTTTTTCGTATTATAAAGGAGCTCCTTTTGTTCTATTCACCTACAAAATTTCAGCCGTCTAAGCACCTAGGTTACCGAGACATTGCAATGTCCTATATTATGACCTTTTGCTAATTACACGGAAACGGCGGCCATTTTGAAAATTCCGAAAAGCTTAGGGACAACTTCACTAATCCATCTACCATCGTACATCGTACAATGATTCATTTTCGAGTCCTTTTCTGAGATCTCACTCGGACACGTTCATGGCGGAGAAAGAAGAAAAAGAATAACTAGGTATGATTGTGTTGGGATGCCAACATGAATGTCTCCCAAAAAAAACTCACATTGCCACTATTGTCTTTCTTATTGTAACTTGAGAGCATGAATTACTTCACAAAATCGACATGTCCTGAGCGGGATTCGATCCCGGGACCTCTAGGTTTACAGTCAGGCGCTCTACCTCTGAACCAAAGAAGTACTTCCCTTGTTCAGGGATAAAGGCCGGCTATTTAAATCTACTAATTAATGTACGAAGGGGAGCAACCCTGTTACACTTCAAAACATCAACTTTTGTTGAATCTGAACATTTTTTTTATTTTCGGACCGATAAATCACATTTTTGTTAACAACGCAGAAACCGTATATATCGCTTTAGATTTGTTTCCTATTATTAAAAAACACCTTTTGCTCTATTCACCTACACAATTTCAGAACCCTTCGCACCTAGGTTACCGAGATATTGCAATGTCCTTTATAATGACCTTTTCCTGTTTCAATGGAAGTGGCGGCCATTTTGAAAATTTTAAAGTCGTTTGCAGGTCAGCCTCAACTTATTCTCAAAGTTTCATATTGATTGGGCATTGCATTCTACGAAAAAGTGGTCGGACAAGACTACGCGGAAAGAAGAAGAAGAAGAAAAAGAAACCATACAAAAACAATATGTCTCCAAAAACTTTGTTTGGGATACATAATAAGTAGAATTGCCATTGCCAGCAATAGCAGATGTTGACCGTTGCCTTATCTTAAACTGCATATTTGACACCGCGTATCAACTTGCTATCCTCAAGACCCTTAAATATAAAGTTTTTTTTTAAATCGGAGAGTGTTGATTTTTTACGAAAATTGGCGGCCATTTTGATTTTTCAACCCGTCATCCCTCAAAACTACTACATATAAAAATTTCGTTAAAATTCGGAATATTTTTTTTACAGGAAGTCGCGGCCATTTTGGATTTTCGACATTTTTGAGAACTCGCCATCCATTGAAACTCCTAAATATGAAGTTTCGTTAAAATCTGAGAATTTTTAATTTATGAGGAAAATGCCGACCATTTTGAATTTTTCGACTTTATTTTCATCACGCCATAACTCGCCATCCCATAATATAACCTAATAACAATTTTTGCTCAAATCAGAAAACGCGATTTGTTTACGTAAAATGGCGGTCATCTTTGAAACGGCAGTCATCTTGTTTCCAAACGTTTCGCTGCAAAAGATCTCATGATGACGTATCATCTTACCAAGTTTCGATCCGTAATATATATAACCGTTCTAAAGTAGCGTCCCGGACCAAAAAATAGAGCAGGATAATAATAACTATGTCTAATTGTGTTGGGATGCCATCACAGAAGTCGCCCAAAATTGACATGGATAGTATTTCGTTCAATTCAGTACAAAAAAGATATGCCTAGAAATCAAACTTCATTAAAATCAGACAAAGTTTGCATTTTAAATGGACAAAAATGTAGTAAAAATGTTTTGAAACCGAAAGTCAGATCAAAAATTGCACATTTGAACTCAGCATACCTGATTTAACCAAATAAACTCATTTTCATGAAGATCGAAAAAACTATTTTTTTTCTAATTTTAGTAACGGCCGCCATTCTTAAACGGTGGCCATTTTGAAAATTCTGAAAACACCCTGCAAAACCTTGGATATAGTATACATTTGTGTCAAGTTACGCTGGGCTCAGTCGAAATCCCTGCTTGTAGTTTTTTTCGGTTAAGTTCACCATGAAGAAGACAAATATTAATAAGTAGGTATGATAGTGATCGCTAGCGAGTCACAAGATGTCTCCCAAACAAACCATGTTTCCACTATCTAGAGCTTATCAGAAATCCCCTAAATTTAAATTATTTTGAATTTTAGCTAAAATTAAAACTGTTTTCAACAAATAAAATTTTGGTAATTAGACTACTAGATCTTCATCTTAATGATATGTTTAATTGGTTTTGGTTATCCAATTACTGACAAAAAAAGTTCACACAGGTATAATTGTTTCGTTAGCAGACTTAGAACCACCAGCCTTGGACTCTCGATTGATCCTAAACACACTTTCAGACAACAATTTAGGACTTCTTGATGATATGTTCCATTTGCTAAGTGATGATCTATTCACTGACAAGAAAAAAATCTCACACAGTAATAATTTTTTGTTAGCAGACTTTGAACTAGCAGCACTGGACTTCTTGTGGTTCCTCAGCACACTTTTAGACAACAACATTGGACAATGATCTACCGTATAGTGGTTTTTTTTAACCAGCCGCGGTTCCTCAGCACACTTTTGGACAGCAGCAGGGGCAATGATCTATTCACTGACTGGACAAATCTCACACAGTTATAATTATTTGTAAGCAGATTTTGAACTAGCTGCGGTTCCTAAGCACACTTTTATACAGCTGCATTAGACAATGATCTATTCACTGGCAAGAAAAATCTCAAACAGTAATAATTGTTTGTTAGCAGACTTTGAACTAGCAGCATTGGACTTCTTGTGGTTCCTCAGCACACTTTTGGTCAGCAGCATTGGACAATGACCTTTTCACTGGCAAGTAAAAGCTCACTCAGGTATAATTGTTTTGTCAGCAGACTTTGAACCACCGGCCTTAGACTCTTTATTGATCCTAAACACACTTTCAGCCAACAGTTTTGACTTCTTGAGGATATTTTCCATTTACTTAGTGATGATCTACTCATTGGCAAGAAAAACAAATCTCACACAGTAATTATTGTTTGTCAGCAGACTTTGAACTATTAGCATTAGACTTCTTGTGGTTCATTAGCATACTTTTAGACAGCAGCAATGGACAATGATCTATTCACTGGTCAAAAAAAATCTCACACAGTAATAATTGTTTGTTAGCAAACTTTGAACTAGCAGCATTAGACTTCTTGTGGTTCAGCAGTACACTTTTAGACGGCAGCAATGGACAATGACCTATTCACTGGCAAGAAAAATCTCACACAGGTATAATTGTTTTGTTAGCAGACTTAGAACCACCAGCCTTGGACTCTTTATTAGACCTACTTCCCCTGCATACGGTGTTTATAGTTCACAACTTATTCGATATGCCAGAGCTTGCACACATTTCACAGATTTTTTGATCAGACACCGACATTTGGAGAAGGCCTATAAGAAAATACGTCTCATTAGATTCAATTCTTTCTTCGTTATCAGCCACTAGTAGAAAAGTTCAAAATTGAATTAAAAGATACGGTGGTTAATTGTTTTAATTAGTGTTTGACTGGTCTGCTGTACTGAGATGATCACCTCAATATCCCTAGTGTATCTCACAACTATGTTGTGTTCTATGGTCATTACCGGATCCTAAGATCGCAATGGAAGAGGGGGGTTCGGCGCCATAAAACCTGGTTTAACCCACCATTTCCATTTATTATCTTTATTGATCATAAACACACTTTAAGACAACAGTTTAAGACTTCCATTTACTTAGTGATGATCTTTTCACTGACAAGAAAAATCCCACACAGTAATAGTTGTGTGTAAGCAGACTTTGAACTAGCAGCATTGGACTCCTTGTGGTTCTTCGGCACACTTTTAGACAGCAATGGACAATGATCTATTCACTGGCTAGAAAAATATCACACAGTAATAATTGTTTGTCAGCAGATTTTGAACTAGCCGCGGTTCCTCAGCACACTTTTAGACAGCAGCATTGGACAAAGATCTATTCACTGGCAAGAAAAATCTCACACAGTAATAATTGTTTTTTAGCAGACTTTGACATAGCAGCATTGGATAACTTGTGGTTCCTCAGCACACTTTAAGACAGCAGCATTGGACAATGACCTATTCACTGGCAAGAAAAACCTCATACAGGTATAATTGTTTCGTTAGCAGACTTAGAACCACCAGCCTTGGACTCTTGATTGATCCTAAACACACTTTCAGACAACAGTTTAGGACTTCTTGATGATATGTTCCATTTACTTGGTGATGAGTTGTTTACTTAGTTGTTTGTTAGCAGACTTTGAACTAGCAGCAATGGACTTCTTGTGGTTCCTCAGCACACTTTTAGACAACAGCATTGGACAATAATCTACCGTATAGTGTTTTTTTTTAACCAGCCGCGGTTCCTCAGCACACTTTTAGAATGCAGCAGGGGCAATGATCTATTCACTGACTGGAAAAATCTCACACAGTTATAATTGTATGTAAGCAGATTTTGAACTAGCTTCGGTTCTTCAGCACACTTTTAGACAGCTGCATTAGACAATGATCTATTCACTGGCAAGAAAAATCTCACACAGTAAAAAATGTTTGTTAGCAGACTTTGAACCAGAAGCATTGGACTTCTTGTGGTCTATCAGCATACTTTTAGACAAGAGCATTGGACAATGATCATATTCACTGGCAAGAAATATCTCACACACTAATAATTGTTTGTTAGCGGACTTTGAACTAGCAGCATTGGACTTCTTATGGTTCCTCAGCACACTTTAAGACAGCAGCATTGGACAATGATCTATTTACTGGCAAGAAAAAAATTACACAGATATAATTGTTCGTAAGCATATGAACCAGCAGCAATTGAACTGGCTAGAAAAATCTCACACATGGTATATTTGTTCGACAGCAGATTTTTAACCAGCAGCCATTGGACTTCTTGGTGACAATCTATTCACTGGCAAGAAAAAATCTCACACAGATACAATTCCATTTCCGTCTAATTGCACAGTATAAATGTTTAACGGTAGAAAAAGTCAATGAGAAAACCGTTTACAATATCATGAAAAGTGTAATATATTGGCAAAATATGACAAATTGGTAAGTTCTGCAAGGTTTTGTGGAATACCATATTAAGACAGCTTCCAGATTCTGTTGTTCTTTCTGATACACTTTGTGAGTATCCATAATTTATACACAACTGAAAAAAGAATAGACGAATTTCTTAATATGTCGTCATTGAAATCACCAACAACCAGGGTTGGACCATTGTAACGTTCATCAATCTCAAGCAGTAGAAGATTAAAATTTTCACAAAACTGTTTTAATGGGTATACTGGTGGTCGATATATATTCACAATAAAAAAAGGTTGGCTGGTCTTCTGATTTTGACAGCTATTCATTCTAAGTTTCGAACTCCAAGGCTTTGTTCTTGGGAATATAAATCTTTTCGCACAAATGTTGTGATTCCACCACGTTCTACCAATGAGAACTGGGCATATAACGGGTCTGTAGAAGAATAGGCCTCTGATCTAGCACAGCAGTAAGGAGTAAAATCGGAACACAAGTCTGGAGGAAGATAAGCATCCTTCTTTAGCCAAGTCTCACACAGGCAGATGATATCCGACTTCAAAATTGTCTCAGCTTTTTTCAGATCTTCTATGTGTGGCAAAAGTCATTCGGTGTTATGGAATGCTATTTCAAGAGAAAATACATCAGGTGGAGTCAAAGCATGTGTATATGGAACAAATTTGGTCATAGAATCGATGGCTTCAGCACCATTTGGTGATGCATATATGGCTTCAGGCTTGTTATACTGCTTAATGCAACATAGGCCATCCCGGGAATTTTTTTTAACGAGATTTCTATTTGTCTTATTGTCATTCCATGGACTTCTTGGTCCAAGTGTAAGTGGAAACTGCATTCTTGTAACATTTCTTCCTTTAACAGGTTCGTCAAAAGGAGAACTTCCCCTGCTTTACTCCCTTGAATACCATTTATGGTACTCAATGCTCCATTCACCTAGCCATCGTCAAAATCTACGTTCTTTATTATCATTACACTGGCAACAATCCAAATCTCAATGAATTCTTGCTAGTCCTCTGAAACAGTGTTTCTACACAGATCCTTTGCCTTACACATGTATCTGACTTGACATCTAAGGTTTACTACTTTGTTGTTGTGCTTGTAAACATCAGCATTTGTAGGAAAAATATGAAGAGCATCTTCGGCTTCATCTGGTGTAGAGACCGTAGATATTGATGGCAGAGCTCTGCTGTCTTGATCTAGTAATGGCATTCCCTATAATTGTTACCGAATCCTATTCAGAAGATTTGCAAAATCTGCATCACCTTTTTGTCGCATAATCTTATTTAACGTTGTTATTTCAAAGATAGGATTCCAGAGATCTACAGAAAGCACTGATGGTGGTCGATACAATGGTGTTGCCTTTATTGGAGGCAATTGATAGAAGTCACCCTCAGAAATAATTGAATTGTTTCCGAATTGCTGTTTACATTTCTTTATTTGAGTTTGTTTACCATGAGTGTATGTCAGCATCTTGTGAGCATCTATCACAACAATCTAAAGATATTCGAATCTGGATCGAAAAGTGTTGAGAAAATTTTCACCAAGCGGTTTATATGGCATTTTGATTGCTTTTGGGATCGATAGAGCTGAATGTATTGTTGCACCTTGGATGTTGTACGCTGCATTTCCGGTTTGTGCTACAAACTTAACAGTTGGTTTTTTCAGGATTTGATGCCAGTTTGGATAATATCCTAGGAGACTCCTGGAAAATACATCTGATGGCATGAGGTTTTCCAGTACCTGCTCCTCCAGGCAAAAATATCCTGAAAGGCTCTGGATTCTTATTGCACACTTTGTCAACACACCACTTCCTTATGTAATAAAAAGCTCTGCTTGCTTTACATTCAATTGCCTAATAAGTTCCCTTGTTTGTTTCTTTGACATCAGTGATTTGACTTGTTCTAAATGGTGACCACCAAAATTGTCAGTTGCTTCTTTGTTTCCATTGTTTCCAGCTCTGGCATTTGCTCATCTTCATCACACTCAGGATCTTCTTTTTCCAATAGGGACTCCATCCTAGCAGATTCTGTCTCAGGGGCAATCTGGGCCCAACCATCTTGTCCAACTTTACCATCTTGGAAATCCTCCCATGCCTTATCTAGTTGTAATGGGTTGCTTTAATAACGTTTTCGGTTTGTCTCAATAATCTCCATTACTTTTACACCATTTTATTTACCAGCCAAAACATAATCTTTATATCGTTCAAACTGTTGTTTCATATCTGCATTTCTGTGAGGTACAAAAAAGCTGGACTAAAGTCATGGAGTATTCCTCAGGTGTTTTGTTGACATTGAATCTTGGATACCTTATTACTGAATCCTTTCAAGTTCTTCGTTTTTCATATGAAACCTAGGCCATTTTGAAACTCATACACTTGTAATTGGCCTGTTGTCTTTGTTTTTTTCGGAATAACTGTAAAGCTAGAACAGAAATCTGCAAGACACATGTTGTAAAAATCTGGGGATGCTGGTCTCGCATAAGATCATTCTATGATATTTGTCATCCATATGTTTTCTTCATCGTCACTCTTAGATCTTATTACATTCATTGGCTGGTTCATTTTTAGTGTCTTACTACCTGTTGGAATGAAGGTAACGTCCATAGAACAATCTTGCAGTTTAAGGCTACATGCCCTTTAAATGATTCCTGAGCTGTGATCTCTCGGTTGTTCATATCAGCATGTCCTATCTGTTTCATGGTATCTGCAGCATCTTTACAACCTTCAGCAGCCTCCTTATTTGCACTTTGTAACAGCTCGCTCGTCTCACTCTCAGTTTTGCTTATGTAGGCTAGGATTTATTAGTTTGCATGAGACAACTATCTTCAAATAAATGACCCCGGCGAGGTTGTTCATTTATAATATTAGGTCTAGAGAACGAGAGATTTGTAAATAACTATATATTTTTATTTTTATTTTGGGTGCCCTCTGTTTATTTATTGTAGGATTAAAAGTATATACTATAGTTACAATTCTACAAGAGTCACCAAGGGACGGTGCTTATGGATATACTCAAGCCATATTTCATGGACAAGAGTATACCACCTCGTGACTGATGTTGAATCGCAAGATAATGAGGTTATAATTGAGCGCAGACAAATGAATATCTGCAAAAGACGTCAAAGGACAGTGCTTGTTTGGATATGTTCTCTGTTACATTTCATAACAAAGAGCAATCCACCTCACGTCTAGTGCAGAACACCAAGGCCTTAAAAATCCAAACTACTTATAAGAATTAAGAAACGGTTAAGGAAGCATAAAGTTCGTTACCGTTGCGTGGAGACATTGAAGATCTGTGTTACACATATATAGAGATTATAAGCATGGATTGTTCCTTCACGCTTTTCATTTGCTCGTAACTTGGCAACTATTATTTCTAGATTGCTGATATTCGGTAACAAGCTTGATGTGGGCATGATGTATTGTGGGATACATGCAGTATATAAAGTAGAAAAATCGTAACTATCAACGGTATGGAAAGTATTTTCAAATGCACGAAGCTTGTCCAAAACATCAAGAGAATTTTTATCGCTCCAAAAATGATTATTTCCACTGTTTTTGAATACCCTTTCACAGTATTGAATAATAAATTCCTTCATAGTAGTTAATGTCATAATGCTTGAGGTGATGTATGATAAGGCAGGTATGAGTATGTTCGGTTGTTTCTCGTCTTGTAGATTTTCGTCAACCAATTTTATCAGTTTGCTCTATCGGGGCTTATGTGTCGAAAACCGTAATGGAAATGGTAAGAGAAGTTTTTGAATTCTCCATGATTCGTGATGTTGCTGGCTATGCTGTATTCTAGAATTTTAGAGCATTTTAGATCATTTCATGTAGGCTGGTGACACGTTATTTTTGCGCCGGTCAGCTAGTACTTTGCTGGTATGCATTAACAAATATACATACATATATAGAGACATTGCTGCGATTGATTATTCTTTGAGAATTATTAATATGTAACTTGGTCCCAAGGCTTTATATAAGTAAAGTTTTTTTTTTGGAGAAATTTAGTTATTCCATTAGTTGTGATGGTAAATCGATTCATCATCGGATTGCTCTTATCGGTTAACATTCTGTTGGTCTTATAGGTTAACATTGTGCTAGAGTGAGGTCAGTTCTTATTGAAGTTGATATGTAATGATACTAAATGCAATTGCATACTAGTGCCAAATATTAATGGTGTCCCATAACTGCTTCATGTTAAACAAACTTAAGAAAAAAGGTTAACATTGGCCAAATCAGCAAAAATATTTCAAGCGCCAGTAGACCATGACTGCAGGAGCATACAAAAAGATTGCTATTCATCTGTACTTATGATATACTTCATACCAGATCTTTTATACCAAATATTTAAGGTATACGATAACTTCTTCGCATAAAACAGACTTAATTATTAAAAAACTATTGTGGTCGCCGACGCCGGAATGAATCACGATACCATGGCTTAGTCTCGTCTTTCACGAGATCCGTCAAAGGCGTAAAAAAAACTAAACTATTTTGGTACATAACGTTTCCAATTCGTAACGGCTTATTCCGAGAATTTTCCATCAGAAATCTGCTAAAACCGTCATGATTTATGAACTTTCAACAATGTAAACAAATAAACAGCCTGATTGTAATCATTTGTTCATTTTTGTGATATAATACATAAATTTGACACTTTAGGACTTGGAATCTATTTGTTTTTAAAAGCTTTGACACATGCATTGTGTAGTTCAGATTTTTGTCCCCCGCCGCAACGCGTCGGAGGGACTTAGTAATGGTCTCCGTCTGTCCGTCCGTCCGTCCGTCCGTCCGTCTGTCCGTCCGTCACGTTTTTTGTGGGTGCAACTCCTCGGACACTACTGAACTGATGTTGCTGAAACTTTACACAGTGATAGGGTACAATTAGTAGATGATCATCCTATATTTGAAATTTTCAAAATGGTCGCCGTTTCCATGGAAACAGGGAAGAAAGGTCAAAATATAGGACATTCAATATCTCGGTTACCTAGGTGCACAGGGTTCTGAAATTTTGTAGGCTGATAGAGCAAAAGGTACTCTATAATAATACCCAAAAAAATTTTGAAGCGATATTTACGGTTTTCAAGTTATTTACGAATTTGTGATTTTTCAGTCCGAAAAATGGGACTTTGTCAAACGTTTTTGTGGGTGCAACTCCTCAGACACTACTGAACCGATGATGCTGAAACTTTACACACTGATAGGGTACTATTAGTAGGTGATCATCCTATATTTGAAATTTTCAAAATGGCCACCGTTTCCATGGAAACGGGGAAGAAAGGTCAAAATATAGGACATCCAATATCTCGGTTACCTAGGTGCACAGGGTTCTGAAATTTTGTAGGCTGATAGAACAAAAGGTACTCTATAATACTCCGAAAAAAATTTTGAAACAATATTTACAGTTTTTGAGTAATTTACGAATTTGTGATTTTCGGGTCCAAAAAATGGGACTTTGTCATATCAAACATTTTTGTGGGTGCAACTCCTCGGATACTACTGAACGGATGTTGCTGAAACTTTACACACTGATAGGGTTCTGTTAACAGGTGATAATCCCATATTTTGACAACCTATTTCTATCGTTTCTCAGAGAATATATCGCTTGAATTGACATACCACACAACTTTTATGGGGCGGCGGGGGACACATGGCTACGCGTAGCAATCTTGTTATTGTTAAACTCCACGTATGTCCACTTTTCACGAAAGTTACAAAAAAAAAAAACACTGTGAAAAAGTGAATACATTGGACAAATTGTACAACCGTTCGAATTCTGCTTTGAATGTGCATACTTTGCATTGAATTATTTGAACTGCTAGTAGTTAAAAATAAAGAAATGTCCTAATTTGGCATGACTGGAGCGGTTGTTTTGTCCGGTTTCCAAAAGCGATAGGACTTAGTTCCGAAGTAACCGGATAAATTATTCGATCAGTTTCTTACCCGTTGTATAGGACACCTTGTTGTCGCTGTTTTGGTTAAATCTCTCTATTGAAAAAAGTGAAAATGTCGCTTTTTTTTAAATGTCCGAAAATTTAAACAGCATATATATATTTTAGGTTGTTATGAAGATCAATATGGTGATCGATGTCAGCAGACCTGTTCGGAAGGTTGTGATGATGCCTGTGACCTTTTCAATGGCTATTGTCCAGGTAGATATTATTAACCGTAACACACCCGTAATAAAAAATCATTTCAATTTTGACCTGAACATGTGACGAATTTTAAGAAAAAAAATAATAAAATAGTCGTCAGGCTGATGAACAAGAGGCTACCAAAAGTCTGAATCGCTCAACCAGTCCTTAAGCTAAAAGAACCTCTTCTTTGAGCTATTGACCCTATTTATAATGCGTCATCTGACAACTCTAGACTTTTGTAGAGCTTAATGCGCCGAAGGTTTAGGTAAGCAACTGCTTTTTCTCTTTCTTAAATACCTTTTCTTAACTATGGCAAAAACATGAAAAACGCTATTTTTGACAATAATCATTATGAGGAGTAGTATTTAAAATGCGGCTTATTTATGTGGGCTGCGTCACGTACGTCAACTTAGACCCGGAGCTCCATTAGCTGACGATTTAAGCAAGCAACAGCTCTTCTCCATCTGCAATACTTTTCATTCCACAAGGCAAAAACATGAAAAAATTCTATTTTTTAACTTAAAAGGATCATATCCCCTGTAATGATACATTTGACAAATTCGACCCAATGGAACCTTTTGTAGACCTCAATGAGCATAAGAATGATTTAATCTCTACCTACAAAAGTGTTTATTCTTTTAGCACAAAACATGAAAAACGCAATATTTTAGCTTTAAAGGGCCACGACCCCTAAAACGATTATCTGACAACTTAGACCAAAAAGAGACTTTTGTAGAGCTTCTGATGATGAAGAAGGTTGGTTTCAATAGATTTTCTCTATCGCTTATACAATCGAACATCTATTCCTGTTTAACAAAAACTTTAATATTTTCTGCCGCACTTTTGTTCCTTCACGCTTTTCATTTGCTCGTAACTTGGCAACTATTATTTCTAGATTGCTGATATTTGGTAACAAGCTTGATGTTGGCATGCTGTTTTGTGGGAAATATTTTTGGATCTTAGAGACATTCAATACTTGTTTACTGTAAATTTTGTATTAAACACATGGCATATCAGTTGTTACTGTGAAAGCGGGTTCTCACTAGTGAGCATAGTCTCACAGATTTTCAAACTGTAGTCTCACCACCTTGTCTATTTTTAGCAAGGGTGGCAATGCTTTATGACGAATAAAAAATCGAAACACAACTTTTGTGCAGGACACCTTAAAGATTAACCATACTCATTTCATTTAATTCTGTTCAGTAGTTTCACAGAAGATTTTAGAAAAAAAAACGTAATGGACGACAGACGACCATGGACCAATATGGTTAAATATATATATTTTGGTCAGTAATATTTCATCGGCAGCATTCAATTAGAATTAATTGTGCTGCCTCTCTAAATCTATCACTTGTTAATAAGATATAATGCAGACAGCTCACCAGCATAATCATATTGCTGAGTTACATCGATGTAAGTGTAACACAGAAACTCAACCTTCCTGGTTACTTAAATGAATTTACTGCACAACTTCAACTTTTACTTCGCAACTTTTCCCGTTGCTGAACCCTGGATCTTTTGCCAGAAACACAATTGTACAACAAAATTATCAACTTGGCCTAACCACTTTTTCTTTTGCATAACAAGACGATTTTCAGGATGACTTTACTTTTATTTTAGACTAGCTGGGTGTTGTCAGTTTAACAGCCTGACTCCAACTGAAGAACAAGACTTCAGTTACAACATTTAAATATAGATTACATTAGAATTTGACAATAGATTAATTAAACATACAAATAGCACTAAATTGACAAAAGAGGATTATAGAACTTTTTACGTTTGAACAAGACTGGATGCGAAACAAGAAATTACTTAAAATGTCTCAATCAAAATAAAGCGACTAGCGGATTAAATAAATGATAAAGCGACACTTCCGATTATTAAGATTTTGTAGGATAATCCTTTAAAACGTTTCACACTTTTTCATGAGAAAATAATTTGTAAATAATATAATTAAAATAATTGACTTTTAAATTAATTGCAAAATACTCAATAAAGTTTATAACAAAATCATAGCAAATTACAAAGTCCAAATTAATTTAATTTTGAAAGTCCAAAGATTCCACTGTCACATATTTCCTCCCTCTCGAAAAGAACGCGACCTCGCGTTCGAACTTATAATGTCGATGGCGTCCACGATGGTACCTTTGTTGCTCTCTATGTCTGTGTGGATAATCATTGTGCCGACGTTCTTCGCGTTTTTCGGCTTCGAATTGATTGTTCGCTTGAAGTTGTGACGAAAGACTTGCACAATTGTTCTGAAGCGCTTGGTTTTCTGACTTGCATTTTTCAAGTTCGGCTTTTAAATTCAAATTTTCTTTTAAAGACATGGCATGTTGCACATCTTTCATATTAAAAAGTCCCTTGTAATAATTATCCAATTTATTGTTCAGTTCATCATTTTCTTTGCACTTCTTGCAAGGTAAACATTCAACTGTGGATGGTTTACTACTGTTAGTTTGAACTGCTTTGGATTCTGTTTGCTTCTGCTTTCTTAATTTGCAGATCAGAGTCATATTTTCTTCGGTCACACTTATAAGCTTTTTTGAAAGTTCGGCTACTTCTTTTCTGTATCTTTCTTTAAGAATGTTGATTTCGGTTTTTATTCCAGCCGACCGGTCGAAAAAAATCGAAATTGCTGATGTCCTAGCACCGCTAAATGGCATTTCTTTTAGTCCGGATTTCTTCTCCATATACTCGGCCAATCTTTGCTTGTCTCTGTTCTTCTTTTTCTCAGATTTTCGTTGACTCGCATGTTCTGTGTTTTGTTTTGCTGACTTGGAAAAACACTGTCTCGCATAATGTCCGAAATTGCTGCACTTATAGCATCTTTTGTTAAACGCAGGACATTGTTCTAAATAATTGTGATAAAATCCACATCTTCCACAAAATGGTCGTTGTTGCCTGGTATAACGCCATGTAGTCCACTGTGGTCCTTCATATTCGTAACTCATCGCTGAAAATGTCTCTAGTCTGGGGAACGACTTGGCTGCTTAGGTACTCGGTACCGTGTGTTGAGCTAAGAAGTCAACACGTTCGGGTTACTCCGCCAAAATGTAACACAGAAACTCAACCTTCCTGGTTACTTAAATGAATTTACTGCACAACTTCAACTTTTACTTCGCAACTTTTCCCGTTGCTGAACCCTGGATCTTTTGCCAGAAACACAATTGTACAACAAAATTATCAACTTGGCCTAACCACTTTTTCTTTTGCATAACAAGACGATTTTCAGGATGACTTTACTTTTATTTTAGACTAGCTGGGTGTTGTCAGTTTAACAGCCTGACTCCAACTGAAGAACAAGACTTCAGTTACAACATTTAAATATAGATTACATTAGAATTTGACAATAGATTAATTAAACATACAAATAGCACTAAATTGACAAAAGAGGATTATAGAACTTTTTACGTTTGAACAAGACTGGATGCGAAACAAGAAATTACTTAAAATGTCTCAATCAAAATAAAGCGACTAGCGGATTAAATAAATGATAAAGCGACACTTCCGATTATTAAGATTTTGTAGGATAATCCTTTAAAACGTTTCACACTTTTTCATGAGAAAATAATTTGTAAATAATATAATTAAAATAATTGACTTTTAAATTAATTGCAAAATACTCAATAAAGTTTGTAACAAAATCATAGCAAATTACAAAGTCCAAATTAATTTAATTTAATTTTGAAAGTCCAAAGATTCCACTGTCACATAAGTATGCGATTATAACCAAGAGACCGGAGTCGGAAAGTTAATGACAAATTTTCTGGAAATCCTTCCGGTATACTGCTCGCCTGATATTACCAAAAATATAACAAAATCTACCATCTAACTTAAAAATGTTAACAGCATACACATTCAAATTGTTTCTTAATGCAAGTTAAAGGAAAAATTACAATGTTCGTTTCATTTACAAACAATGCAAAATATTATGATCTCAGAAAAAAATAGTCAATACAGATTATATACACAATGTATGTTACATAATATTTCAATGAGCAGCACAATTTCACCGATTGGACGCAGAAATGTCTTAGGCTAAGCTTTCCATCTAGCAGCATCCTTATTTCAACTTTTCTCACTAAATCATCATCACTAAGGAGAGCACGAGTAACGATGCCCATTGGCCAGTTCAAAATTGAGAATAAAAGTATGCAGCGCCTCATGATCTATCTGCCCTGCCGGAAAATTTGAACAAGATCCAATAGCCCATGAAATGTTGTTTCACTCTTTTCTTGATTGTGTGATCAAAGGAGTAGAGCCACGAAGGCCCTAAATCGGCCCGGTATTTTCACTATTTGTTCAACTACTATAACTTGTCAAACATTTAACTAAAATAGGTTAAGGTATGAACAAACGTTTCATATCTGTAAGATTTAGCAAAATATTTACACCACAGGTTTAGCCTTGAGACTTTAAACATGCCATAGATTTGAAAATTCCTCATTTTTCACACATTTTTACTGGTTTCTTTGCATATTTCGTCAAAATTAGAATTGGCCACATTCCTCGACAATCGTAATTTTTTTTATAATTAATTTATAATATCATAATACACATTTCTATCACAAAATAATTTTGGTCGAAAGATGTGGCCAATTTCATATTCATCGATTTATACGTGAAAATCAAAGAAAACTGTCACAAATTGTTGTTTTTCACAAAATAATATATTTCTTACCTCACTGCTCTCCTTATTGATAAATAATTGAAGGAAAAAACATTGCGATTCATGAGATATAAAGACTAATGAACATTAATACAGCAACTACAAGCAGATATATCAAAGTTGAATTTTTGGGCCATTTTGGACACTTAAACCTATTTCGATATATGGAAAATATAAAGTGCTTCTTGTAAAGTAAACCAGGGTCAAAGTTTTACGGTCATTCCTTTTAGTGGTTATTCCCCTTTAAACATTTTTAGCCAACTGTTGATGTTGTCAGATGTCGCCTTTATACTTAAGGATTCTCACTAGTCTTGTTTTGGGCTTTCTGTCATTTTTTTCGGAATCCTCGGGGTTTTTATTACATTAAAATAGGTTAAATATTTTGCCACGAACCCCCAATTTTCTTTAAATAATGTCTTGAGTATATCATAGGGAAGTGATTTACAAAGTTTTAACAAATCCTTTTCATAGACGATCTTTCAAAAGTGCCATTCCGGAACGTTCCGGATGTTAGATTATAGGGGTCACGAGAGATCAATGGGGGTAAAATGGCGACTTTTTTAGAAGAGAGAAAAGGGACTGAATGAATTATTCTATCCATCTATTAAATGTGTTTTCTTATGGAAAACAATCAAACATGAAATGAATTAATATGTTTCACTCGGAGGGTCCTTTCAAACTAATTCATTTACACTTAAATAATGGAATTTAAAAATTCCCTTTTACGCGCTGTTGATGTCGTCAACCCGTTATCCAGTAATTTGAGGTAAGATTTCGACAATTACCAAAAAAAAAAAAAAATCGAAATTGGAAGATTGTCTATTCTGTCATGGGTTTTAACAACTAAATAGTACTAATGCTAAAACCTATGAAAAATTCAGAGAATAACTTTTCCCGCCAACATTTTTACGTCAGTTATCTTGAAAACGAGATAACGAACCTATCAATATTTTTTGCTTATTTTATACGTTTTACTGTTATCTTTTCATATAAGACATTGAATTTGAAACCTATTTATTTTTAATTATAGTAGCGAACATCCTTAAAGACATAGAACCTATCATTTTGGCAATTTTTAAAAAATAACGAAATTCACAGAATTTGAAGAATACATTGTAAAACCTTTGAAGAAGCTGTTAAATTTTCAAAATAAAACAAACCAGAAAGTATTCTTTTCGACAGAAAACTGAAGAAAAAAACGCAGTGTCAAAAAAGAGGACAAACTAAATAAATTATAGAATGTAAACACTTGCGGGTGCCGGTAAACTGAGAAACGAAAAGTAACCAAACGAAACGGAGCGCAACAAAAACGATATCGGTAAAGAAGGAAACGTAAACAGTAAAATAAGCAACAAAAATCTGTAAAGAAAGGAAACGAAATCGAGCGAAACTGGTAAAAAAGGGAACTGAATCGATTTTAGCCGACACGAGTCGTTTTCTTAATTTACCTATTTAATTTTCTCTTCGCCTCGTTTGGTTACATTTCGTTTCTCAGTTTAACAGTACCCAGTTTACCAAAAGTAAATATTTATGCTGGACAATACTTAATAACACCAATAATTAAAATAAAATAATTTTATAAAAAAACTGCAAAACATTGAGTTTTTATGTTGGTAGAGGTAAGTTTTAGATAGTATATTTTTAATATATGTACTTTTTATTCAATGTAAAAAAATGCAAAAATGATAGGTTCTATGTCTTTAAGGCCGTTTAAATGAAAAAATAAAATAAAATGATTTACTTAATTCAGACGTTGAAGTCAGGTGAGTGATCTCGGTAGCGTCATGTTGTTTTATTAAGAAGGGTTTTTAATCATAACAGATATCTTTAATTTTTAAAAAGTAGTGTTTAAAGATTGTAGAAAAACATATTTTGGAGATGACTGCAAACAAAGATGCCACTGTCGATATAGTAATCAGAGCTGTGACAAGGTTAACGGATGTCCCCATCAATACGGATGTGCCAAGGGCTACCAAGGAAACTTCTGCAACGAAGGTATTTTTGTATGCTATAATGATTTACCAAAACGGGTATAAAACAGTTATTTTTATTATGCTGTATATGCATATTTCAAGGAGTAATCTCTCGTCAGCAGCATTTGAATTTAAACATTGGAAGGTTAAAAAACCCAAACAATTGTTTACATAATCAAACGATGAACAGACTACAAAGTAAATGGCTAAAGACCGTACAATGAAGCAAATATCTCGAGTGGTGCAACTGTGTTAATTTCTTTGAAAACCGCATTTTTAACTTAAAAATGGTAAAGCAGCGACCACATGTATGAGACGGCTATGTTTTTGGAAAAGCGAAACTGGTGATTTCTATGGGTTTATTATAATAGATAATAATAATAAAATAACTAAGCAATAAACTGATATAGTAAGAATAGTATTTTCATTGCAACAAATAATTTTACTTTAAAGAAATATGTTTATAATCTACAGTAAAACCTTGCATAGCTTCACCAACAATTGCAAATGGTGTTGTTAGTCTCCCTAGTGGCAACATTGAAATATATCCAGTTCAGCAAGTAACGTATATGTGTAATGAAGGATACGAATTACATGGGTCATCTGTAAAGACATGTATGTTTGGTGGTTCATGGGATGTACAGGAACCAGTATGCCAAGGTTAGTTTTCTATATATAAACTTAAGCTTTTACAATATACAATAAATCAAATCAAAAATCTCATTACTTTTTAAATTGTCTCTCAAACCATGTTGTATTTTCTTTAACATCGCAATGGACTAAAATGTTTGGCTTCAGGGTCAACACACCATTTCTCTTTAATTGCATGTACCGAGTCAGGACCATTGCGATCCTCGGTTCCTCTAGTGTGGTATGTCCTTTTTTTCTTCTCCGACATTTGAGAAATTTAGATTTCCTTAATATGTTTATTAACTCACGTGTTATGCATTTGTAACATTCTTTTGGTTAGACTTAACTATCTAAACGAGAAGCTGTGTGTGAAAATGAATTCTATGTATAATTTGTTGATTGCGAAACTGTTTTTTTTTAACTAACAAGTGTGGACTCTAATGCATATTGCCTAGCAAGCCGCTATGGACACAAAAAGCAAAGGTCTGCTTTAGTAACATAAAAAAGACTTTATTATTTCTAGGTCCTGCTAAGGTTTATTGTTGAATTCTATATGTAGCCTTTGCTGTACACATACTATAAAATCGATCTAAAATTAAGCTAAGTCATGTAAGTGTTTATCCTAAACATTATTTGTTTTTAGATCCAGTATAAGCATTGTACTATCTCCTATTTAGTTTAAAATAACTGCATCAAAGTTTGGTTATGTTAGTGGAGGAAATAGGAAACTATTGCAGATAGAGAAAAGCTGTTGCTTGCTTAAACCTTCAGCTCATCGAGCTGTACGAAAGTCTCCATTGGATCAAAGATGTCACAGTCTGTTGTTCATATATACTTTTAAATCAGCTTAATGTTAAAGTTTAAAAAGGTTTCAATCTTCAAATTATTCTGAGAACAAAAGCTACCAACGGGATTCTGGGAATACCGAAGAAGAAATATATTTTGCGCCTAGAAATTTTTATAATTTTCGTTTTATAATATTATTATTTTCAACATTTAGTTGCATTCCAAGCATGCGGAGATGTAAAAAAATTGTACATTGTTATTTTGACTTTTTTCTAAGTGTGACCAAAAAGGAAACTGGACTCATCCTCTTTTGTATTTTTAGTCTTGGGCCAATGCAAGACGGCAAGCAGCGACTTATGGTCATGCTGAAGACTGTTGGCTGTTTTCCATTGTGATTTTTAAAATTCACGTTTCTTTATGTTGGTTGTGTGGCGTACAATTATTCCACATCTAATTATCGTCTACTTTAATGGTTATCATTTGTCAGATCAGCCTATGATTTTGAAGTATATAATATTATATGAAATAAGTTTAAACCCAATTGTAGATCTCTTTATGAACATTTGCAATGTACATGTATGCCTTTAAATTTTTTACGTCTAAAAGCAATAAATTATATTATAACTCAAACAGGGCCAGATCCAGAAATTTTTGAAAGGGGTTGGTCCACATAAATTCCGCTGTGGACAAAGGACGAAAAGGGGGTGGTTCTAGACGTTACTTTGTCGGAAAGGAGGAAAATTCCAATCTCAGACCCCCCCCCGGATCCGCCACTGCTCAAATATTTTTGATTGTCACCCCTCCCTTTATGATATAGACTAAAGCAAACTTATACACGAACGTTGCAATCCATGTTCCGCACACAGGGGCTTGGATTCTGGTCATTTATATTGACTTTTAAGCCCCTGTGGTTCTGCACAGTTAAAATTATTTTCTGACATGTTTAGCTTTGTGAGAAATAGATAAAATTATTTATCCTTATTAAAATGACCTAGATCAAGACAGACGAATGACCCAATGTGGGTATTTTGTCATTTTCTAAAAATCAATAAAATGCTTGAATTGTGTGTGTCTGATTGACCTATTTTGCATAAGCATTATTTCTGTCTGTGATAATAAACTTTATTCAATGAATTAACATTTTGCAGTCAAAAATTGTAAGAAAGTACGCTTAAACATGTGCACAACCTGATAAAGTGACTACGCCATGTACGCTACATGATCTAGTTGAATCGCATTGTTGCTTTAAAACACCGCCACATAAAAGCATGAAAAACGAAGATGCTGTGTACAACTTTTTTTGCAAGATTAAACTTATTTTTGGTGTCCGAATAGTATTTTTGTCCTTTAAACTTTATTCAATTAAGTACTTTATTAAATTTTTGCAATCCAAAATCAAATATCCATTACGCTAAAGCTACGCAAGATATGCTACACTGACTAAAATATAATCCGAAGCGGAACACATAATCTACTGGTCGCGGCCATATTGTCTTGATGGAAATCCGAAGATTGAGAATGCGAATATAGCCCCCGAGTGAAAAGTGAAAGTATGTACATTGCAAAGAGCTTTTGTAAATATAGAAACGACGGAAACAAACGACCCAATTTCAGTATCGCTACCTTTTTCTTTATAATAGGTACTAATTAGCACTAATTGTTGTGACACCCCAGAACAAATGATCCAATGCCATCATGTTAGGCATGCTTAACCTATTCATGTGTTGTCTAACATTAAGCACATATTTTGCTCATATGTCATATATTGAAATTTGTTGTGCATTAAATCTTTATTTTTTTTGGTGGTGTTTAAAAAGATAAAAATTTAAATATTGCCGCTGACTTTTAAAGATTATTTAATTTGTATAGAAATGATAGAAAAAAAACCAATAATATCATTGTCTTTAACATTTTAATGGTGAACCCTTGATTTTATAAGGTATATGTATAGGCATTATAACTCCATACATTTTCACATTTTAGGAAAAATCTATGGGGTAGATTTTCTTTTAAAACGTGGAATGTGAATTTTCCTTATTAAGTCTATAGTATAAGGATAACCATTGTTCATTTTTCTGAGGCTGTGACTAAAAAAAGTTTCGAAGTTAGATTTTTGTCAATTTAGGAAACGAGCATTTGCGAGTTTCCTTTGACAAATATCTAACGAGTGTGATAAAAATCCGTATCTCATCACTTGTTGTTGTGAAACCCTTTTCTCTTACTGTCTTACGTGAAGTATAGGCCCAAATTTACTTCTTTAATTAAAACTCATAGAAAAATAATCCTATATTGTTTGGCGAACATGTAAAAAAAGTACCACCTGTTTATAATTAATTTTAATTAAAAGTAGACATTTCATTATCGTCTATTTATAATGAAACAAACGTTTTAGTGCATTTTGGAAATATTTTGGTTGTCCTTTTTTTAAGGGAGATCAACAGGTGTTCAAACAAAATTAGGAACGTTATTCACGAGATTCGTATCTAACTGTGGTGTCTCGCGCGGACAGCCAATCACATGACTTGAAATTGAATATCACATCGTGCAAAGTGTGATACGCAAAATAGTCTCATCTCGCGAGAACTAGATAATATTGCACAACAGTTAGAGAAATAAGATTATCTTTATGCATCATGTTCATGTGCAGATAAAAAAAAATGATAGCATGAGACCAAACTTCAACATTGTGAGTTGAATATAACAACCTCGTGATTAGTCGTGTTAATTTGTGTTTTTAATTACACATATTTTTATCGTGTTTCATGAATATGTACTGGTCTATATTATAGCTATTGGCGTAGATATGATAACGTTAGCATCAGTCCAGTATGTTCTCTCAGGGTTACGGTCTGGTCCTATTAACAAAATAGAGGAAGTCGTGATGTCACTATGGACAATTTAACATCTTTAAAATTTCACATGAACTCTTGAAAACATGAACTCTCAAATGCAATTGAAGTTTCACAGGTAGTAATGTGTCATATCGTATAACGTTTAGTAAAGGGATTTGGTCATGTTATGGTAAAGGGAGGTCTACCGATTTTGTATTGGCCTTTAAGAGCTCCCAAATTTCATAATACCTCAATGGTATTTCTTAGCCTCTTGGACCGTTTTGTACAAAACATATGATGCTAATATGTTCGATAATTTTTAAGATATTGATGAGTGTGCTGAACTGAATGGCGGATGTCAATCATTCTGTTATAATACACCAGGATCCTTCCGTTGTTACTGTCAATCTGGGTATGATCTGCTATCAGATGGAAAATCATGTCAAGGTAAAACCCTTTCCCATTTAAAAAATCTTTACCATCGCGACTGAGAACTTGTTGTATATCACAATGTTTCTCGTTTTTTAAAATCTTTTCCAACCCATTATTATTTCCTTTACGTCGTGTACTAATAATCTTAATTATAGAACTACATTTATCTATCTCTCACCTACAGAAAATCATTGCCTTAATACCTTTGTACAAATAACCTTTATCATAGCATAGTTCTTTCTTTTTACTACTAATAATCTTTATCATACCCATAAATACTAATAATAGAAATAGAACAGGACTTCCATTATTCTAATAATCTTAATAATAGCATAAAACTGCCCCTTCTCTGTAAAAAAAAACAGTGTCATAGCAATAGCACTATTATTCCTTTTCCTGCAAATAACCTTTATTATATTACATGTATAGTACTTCCCCCTTTCCACTAAGCGAGTAAATTGTGTTGTTACCCATAACTGAACACGCGGTCATCAATTTACTTCGCAAGGACCTATACTTAATCTACCTATTGACTATTTAATAATGGAAGTTGATTTCTCTGATCATCTAAAGCTCACATCTATTGAAAGGAGAATATCTCTTTGTATGGAGGAAAAAAATCCTTGTATAAAAAAATTACCTGTTACCAAATAATTGTTAAAACATAATTCATAAAAACAATATTTAGTGGCAAAAATCATAGATTTAAGCAATTTCTTATCTGGGAGAAAAAAAACCGCGCATGCAGGTGTTTTTCATTGACTTATTGCTTACATTCTTCCCAATAATGTTTGATATATAGCCCATATCTACCCTTTTTGTTATAATATTATTTGCAAAGCACAAGACTATTGCTTCCCTATTAATTTTAATATAATCAATAATTTCATCAATGCATTTTGATTCCATTAAACAATTTCTACTCATATTTGTCAAAGAACAAGAATACCATTTTTTCCTCTGAAAAGCTTTACGGTAGCACTATGACATTCAAGTTGAAGAACAGTTTCAGCTGCATATATGAAAATGTAATCTTCGCCATCCGCTGGTTGTGGTCGACCCATCTGTGTTACATGTGATTTCACTTGGGAGACTGAGCAGATAGTTGCATGGTCCTTCAAACACATTCAAGTTGATGAACGGTTTCAGCTGCATATCTGAAAACGTAATCTTCGCCATCCGCTGAGTAAGTGTTCGAAAATCTACTTAGGTGAGACTTATCGTCGACTTGGAGACAGATTTGCCGAACACAGACGAAGTGTTCTTAAATGCGAAGATTGTCCAGTCGGGCAACGCTTTTGTTTGCCGAACCACAGCGTCCAAGACATGCAGGTGTTCTTGAATCTTGCACTGGCGAAAAAACAAAGACAGCTTCTTGAGCAAAGAATTACCATTTTTTAAGAACATAGGTGCTTGCTTAATATAAAGTTACAGATTTACATTGATGACGTATGTAAACCTTCATACTGGTTATTTCGATCGAATTTTTAGTCTCTTTCACTGGTAATGTACCCAGGGTCGGCACTTGTCATTCAGTTCTCGTCAGTTGATGTGTACACCTCTTTTCTCTTTTATTGCCCCTGGAGAAGGACGTGAGGTCCGAAAATTTGGGCACCTTTTTATTGTTTTGGTCAGTCAATTTTTACCTTTTATTGTGATTTATTATTTATATTTTACCTTTTATATGTGGTTTTACCTTCTAAACAATTCTTTTATTTACTCATTTACAAACCACGGTACATCTTTTATTATTTCACTTTGATATTCCTTTTCTTTTTTATAACATTTGTCAGACCACAAGAACATTTTGTAATCATTACAACAAGTTGTTCTATTAAGATTGGATATAAATGAATGTGCTGAACAAGGATCTTTCCATTGTGACTGTCACCCAGCATATAGGCTTCACTCAGATTGTATATCTATAAATTACTTTTATTTTAAACTGTTCAATCTGAGAAAATAAATTGCACATGTTATTGATGCAGGTGTTTTTCAATGACTTATTGCTGTAATTCTTCCCAATAATCTTTGACATAGCACAAATATACCATTTTCTAATGATACTAATTGTAAAGAACAATACTATCGCTCTCCAATTAATTTTCTAAAAAAATGGTCAATGCATTATAATTACCTTTTCTACTGATAATAGTTGTCAGACTTGTAATCATATATGTACTTCAAGCCGTTCTCACTCTGTAATAACACACCAGCATCCCTCAATTGCTACTGCCAGTCTCGGTATAGTCTGCTATCAGATGGAAAATCATGTCATGGTACTTTCATTTTGTGTTACAGATCGATGTGGTGTACTGTTTAACAACTTATTTTTGGGACTACTTTATTTGGAGTTTTTGTCTGAGCGGCTGATTTTGCGGCTTTTTTTTAGCGATTCATCGTTACGACAATCATATTACTATAAAATGATTTATTTTCGCAAAACTCACTTCCAAGTTGACATTTCGCAGTTCAAACTTGGCATCTCTCAGTCCAAATTTGACATTTCTCAGTTCCAAGTTGACATTTCTTAGTTTCAAGTTGACATTTCTCAGTTCCAAGTAAACATTTCTCAGTTCCAACTTGACATTTCGCAATGCCAACTTGACATTTTGCACTTCCAAGTTTGAACTGAAGTTCCAACTTGGAAGTGCGAATTCAGTTACAACTTTTAAGTGCGAAATATCAAGTTGGAACTGAGAAATGTCAAGTTGGAACTGCGAAATGTCAAGTTGGAAGTGCGAAATGTCAACTTGGAACTGATGGTTTTGGTTTGAAGATCTAAAATTGTACTTGAAATCCAACTGTACCTTTATACTGTTTTGAAGCATACAGGTAGTGTTACTTTAGAGGTAAATGTAAAGAAACCAAACAATTAGGCCCACCAAAATAGATAATTGTTCCGGAAAACGTTAAGAAGCGTATACACATTTCACGTAATCAAGATATTTCAGGCGCTGTGGAAATGAAGTATCAGTATGAACATACCGGGGTCATTTTACTGTGACTGATCTTTTCTCAAATTGAAAATCTTGTCAATCTTGTCAAGCGGTTTTTGTCGTATGTGTTATGACAATACATTGGTAGAGGGAGCTACCCCTGTGTATTATTCAACGTATAAGTTGGTTTCCTTGAATCAGTTACAGTATTTGTTAATTTATCCGATCCACCAATTCTCCGGTATGACTGATTCGTTTTGTCATTTTCTCTGGACTATGAGATTGATCATTCAAGTTCGGTAGTTTTGTTATTACCTTTATTTATTACAACCAAGCCAATGTCGCTGCTGGTG
Organism: Arcuatula senhousia; assembly: GCA_963971305.1. NCBI lineage: Eukaryota > Metazoa > Mollusca > Bivalvia > Mytilida > Mytilidae > Arcuatula > Arcuatula senhousia. Next base: position 36,532 of record CAXARO010000194.1, on the reverse strand, counting down.
GAGTGATAATTCCCCGAGGACATTGCAACTTGGTAGCTTTATTATTTCTCCTGAATTTACCAGTAACTTAAACGGTAAAGTTTACCAAACCCTTTCTCATGACCATCTGGACTGTTCCACCGGAAATGTCATTTACGGAATTAAGTGTACTTTATGTGGACTGTATGTCGATGAAACCAAAAATTCATTGCGTTCTCGCATGAATGGTCATAGGTATGACACCAAATTTCTGATTATCGGGTTTTGTATAACCACTTTAATCAACCTCACCATGACCAATGTTTGAACATGAAAGTCCGGTTTATCGAAAAGATTTACCACGACACCAACAGTCCTAATCTTAGAACACCTCACCGTAAAAAAAGAGAGCTTCACTGGATAAAAACTTTAGGTACTGCAATGCCTTATGGATGTAATGATAACATCAAAGGAGTAGGAAATCTTTCTAGCCCACAATGTAGTGATTTGAATGTTATGAAACTTTTTGACCCTAATGGTAGACACAAACGTAGTCAGTCACAAACGATACAAACCGAGATCTGGTGCCAGTCAAACTGACAACAGATCTCTTTCAGACACGTTTGATGATCTGTTAACAAGTCTACTGATGAGAGGTTACTCCTTGAAATATCGATATATAGCATATCCAAATTAACCGTTTATACCCGCGTTTTGGTATTTGTAATTTTGAAACCACTGGGCGATAACCGCTGCTGGTGGACCAGAGGTCCCCGAGGGTAATCACAAGCCTGGTAGTCAGACTTGTCTGACACGAATTAACATAAAATTTCTAATATATTGTCGCTGAAATTTCCGATTGCTAAATTCAAAATTGATGAAAACACCAGGTTTCTTTCCTTGTAATGCACATGGTCGATATCCTCGGTGATGGATTTGGCTTCCTTGTTCGAACGTTTTGGTTTTGAGTACTTTTCGTTTTCAACTGTTTTGGATTTTGACCTTCCAATGTTTTGGTTTAAATGCTACTGATGAGAGGTTACTCCTTGAAATATCGATATATAGCATATCCAAATTAACCGTTTATACCCGCGTTTTGGTATTTGTAATTTTAACTACAACAACCATTGGGAGTCCATCATGTTCGTACCATTCTCTATTCACTACGAGTCACGAAACTTAAAGACCTACGTGATCTTGGGTTAGAAAAAGCAGGTACTGATCCATTTTCTCCTTCTTACAGACTTACTAGCATTATCTGCGACGTTGCCCTTTTCCGTCTTTTTAAGCCTGTAAGAAGTGAGCCTCTTACTACTGAGGATAGGAAATTTCTCAATATTCCATTTAAGAACAAAGGGATAGATGCTATAAACATCAGCAATATTTTAAATCGTAAGGAAGTTACATCTCAAATTCCTCCATATTTCAAAAATCAATCAACACCAATTGTTTCCTACCGCTACACTAAAACCATAAGTAGTAAAATTTTCAACCACAAAAAGGCATTGCAGGACCTACACATTGAACAGGTCGAGTCATCTAGATTTAGTTTGACCTATCAATCAATCAAAATTTAAATGACCTTTCAAATGGGGAAAAATAGCAAAACTTTTTCGACGTTTTTATACAAAAGTTCTCAACATAAACATATTTTCTTTAACTTCCTCGCTCATATTTTGTAAATACCAAACAGTTTTGGTTTTAAACGTTATTTTTTTGGCATGCGTAAATTCTCCTTATAAAGTAATGTTATGTTCCACATTTTGACTTCTATATCATTTGGTTCATTGGTCAATCGACAATAACAAAGTTGAAAATAACACTAAAATCTCGCTACTGGTCAATGCTCCTCGGGAGAAAATTGGTGTCCTTTAAACCATAACTTTTAATCTGATATTGATGCAAATAGTCCAACTAATTTTTTCATCGATCATTTTTAAAATTTGTTCAGCGAGCCAGTTTTTGTTGAATTATTTCTCAAAAAGCACGTGTTGGTGATCGTAGTTATTTATATTCTCTCCAAAACCATTGGTCAAAAGTTTGATGTAAACACTTTCCTTAAAAGGTAGAGTCTTCGACCTGTTGAAGAATATCTAAAGTCCCCTCTGACATGTGATTGCTATGCTTCTCCTTTTGTCTACGGTCCATCTGGTCATGTCATCACGGGTGATCTAAAGATAATTGAAAATGATTTATTACGTAATGTGGTTTCCCATGGACCTAAATTCAGGGAACCGCAACGTATAAATTGGAATCACAGCTTTAGGATCATCATGGACGCTGTGGAGGACTATGCTAGAGCCTGGATAAAGAGGGAAAAGGACCAAGAACCAGAGTTTGAATCACTGTCGGACTGGGTAAGGACTATCCGATCTCTTGTACGAAGCCGAATAGACAAACTTCGCAAATGTGTCAACCCCCGGACTTCTTCTGTATTTAGAGATCGTGAAGCTCTCAATTGTCTCTCTTCCTTATATGACAGGTATGTTGTCACGCCAGCAGACAAGGCTTCCAAAAATATAGTTTTTAGCTCACCTGACCCGAAGGGTCATGTGAGCTATTGTCATCACTTGGCGTCCGTCGTCCGTCCGTCGTCCGTCGTCCGTAAACTTTTTAAAACGTTAACTCCTCTGACACCATAAGTCCAATTGCAACCAAACTTGGTATGGTTGTTCATTAGCATTCGGTGCTTAGAACTGATGTGGGGATTTTTGATTCGTCGTAAAACATGGCCGCCATGGCTAAAAATAGAACATAGGGGTAAAATGCAGTTTTTGCAAATAACTCAAAAACGGCTACAGATATCAAAATTCTGGCATAGGGTAAAAGTGATCAACACCTCAAGATCTACCTACCCTGAAATTTTGAAGAAAATCCAACGACCCATGTAGGAGTTATTGCCCTTTTTGTGGATTTTTTGCAAATTTTGCACCTGTTTAGCTCAATATCTTGAAAACTATACTAGATATTTGAGAAATTTAAATTGCATATTGTTGAGCACATCAAGATCTACAAAATATGTAATAGGGTCAACGTTGTAGGACCTTTCCTTTTAGGAGTTATTGCCCTTAGAACGACAAAATTTAGCATTTTAACAGCATTTCCTCATTACATTGAAAACGTTAACTCCTCTGACACTTTAAGTCCAAATGGAACCAAACTTGGTATAGTTGTTTAATAGCATTAGGTGTATAGAACTGATGTGGGGATTTTTGATTGGTCGTAAAACATGGCCGCTGTGGCTAAAAATAGAACATAGGGGTAAATGGCAGTTTTTTTGCAAATAACTCTAAAACGGTGACAGATTTCAAAATTTTGATTGGGAACGTAAGTGATCAGCACCTCAAGATCTACCAGCTCTGAAATTTTGAAGAAAATCCAACAACCCATGTAGGAGTTATTGCCCTTTTTGTGGATTTTTTGCAAATTTTGCACCTGTTTAGCTCAATATCTTGAAAACTATACAAGATATTTGAGAAATTTTAAATTGCATATTGTTGAGCACATCAAGATCTACAAAATTTGTAACAGGGTCAACGTTGTAGGACCTTTCCTTTGAGGAGTTATTGCTCTTGGAATGTTACAATTGAGCATTTTAACTGCATTTCCTTATATTGAAAATGTTAATTCCTCTGACACTTTAAGTCCAAATGGAACCAAACTTGGTATTATTGTTTATTATTATTAGGTATATAGAACTGTTGTGGGGATTTTTGATTGGTTGTAAAACATGGCCGCTGTGGCTAAAAATAGAACATTAGGTTAAACTGCATTTTTTTTTGCAAATAACTCAAAAAGGGTAACAGATTTTTAGATTTTGATTGAGAACAAAAGTGATCAGCACCTTTAGATCCACCATTTTGTCAGATGACCCCCTTATTAATCTTATGACCCTTTCAACGTTAAATAGAGTTTGCCTTATAACCTTTACTTCAGGCACATATGTCAGGTGAGCGATTCAGGCTCCTGGGAGCCTCTTGTTGTATGTAAAGCACATTATTACAATTGTCTAATAAAAGAACTTGGCATTGATGGTAATACTTCCGCTAGTGCTACATACAAACGGACTACGTTTAACAAAGATGAAATCATAGTCAACCATAGCTCTTTTATGTCTTCTTTCAATATTCCAATGAAAGAGGAACATAAAGAGTTACCATATTTGTACTGGATACCTAAACTTCACAAAAATCCATACAAAGAAAGGTATATAGCTGGATCTTTATCATTTTCAACTACAGAGCTGTACGTTCATTTTACTTAAATCTTGTCTGCTGTCAAAGAAGGTCAACAAGCATACTGCGACACTATTTATAATCGTAGTGGAATTAACCATATGTGGATTTTGAAGAACTCAAAAGATTTGTTAGATCATTTTTAATCTAGATAATTTTCTGAGGTACACTCTTTGAAAACGTACGAAAAACTAAAATGTCGCCTGAAAAAACTTCTCGAAAAAGCCTTTTCAAACTCTAGGAATTTTGTTGTTTTTGGTTATAATTCTACATTCTTTTCCAAAACATCTTTCAAAGATAAAATTTGTTACACACTGAAATAAGTTTGCATAATGCTTGATTTCCTCATTGACAACATATTTGTCACCTTCGGAGGAGAGATTTTTCATCAACAAATCGGCATTCCAATGGGCACAAACTGTGCTCCTCTCCTCGCCAATTTGTTTTTAAACTCTTACGAGGCTGAATTTCTTCAGGGACTCGTAAAGAACAAGAGGATGAAAGAGGCAAGGTCATTTAATCTTACATTCAGATACATTGATGATGTCCTTTCTGTCAATAACACTTCATTAGGTAGATGGATTCCTTCAATATATCCTCCAGAATTTGAGATTAAAGAGACCACCGAATCAAATTGCTTCACGTCTTTCTTGGATTTGCACCTCGAATTTGACCCAGGTGGTCATCTCCGTACAAAAATTTACGATAAACGAGACGATTTTAATTTTCAAATTATTAATTTTCCTAATCTACAGAGCAATATACCTACTTCCCCTGCATACGGTGTTTATATTTCACAACTTATTCGATATGCCAGAGCTTGCACACATTTCACAGATTTTTTTATCAGACACCGATTTCTTCGTGACCGACTTTTGGAGCAGGGCTATAAGAAAATACGTCTCATACGATCCCTAAAAAAATCTTTCTTCGTTATCAGCCACTAGTAGAAAAGTTCAAAATTGAGTTAAAAGATATGGTAGCTAATTGTTTTAATTACTTAGTAGTGTTTGACTGGTCTGCTGTACTGAGATGATCACCTCAATATCCCTATTGTGTCTCACAACTATGTTGTGTTCTATGGTCATTACCGGATCCTAAGATCGCAATGGAAGGGGGAGGTTTGGCGCCATAAAACCTGGTTTAACCCACCATTTCGTTTGAAATGCATGTACCAAGTCAGGACCATTGCGATCCACCAATTCTACGGTATGACTGATTCGTTTTTGTCATTTTCTCTGGACTATGAGATTGATCATTCAAGTTCGGTAGTTTTGTTATTACCTTTATTTACAATAGTTTTGCAAAATCTATGAAAATCACATGTTCGATAATTTTTAGATATAAATGAATGTGTTGTACGGAAGGGAGGTTGTCAGTCTATTTGTAAAAACACACAAGGATCTTTCCATTGTGACTGCCACCCAGGGTATAGGCTACACTCAGATGGATATTCTTGTGGAGGTACTTTAACTGTTTTGTCTAGAGTTTACCATGTTTAAGATTATTTCCACTCACTTATTGTATGATTTTCAATAAGTTGACTTCCTTAGCTGATAGTTTGTATAGTACTTTTACGGTTTTGTTTACACAATGCATCTTAATATCACCACAATTGCTCGGCTTACTGATAACTCAGTCTGTTAGTTTTATTTAATATGGAGGCTATATGGAAAATGAGTCTGTTGGTCAAGTACTATCTAGAAAATCATAGCAAGGCCATTATATTTTACTAAATATCTCTTTTTTACTTTCATTGAAAAAAAAACCAATTTATGTTGGCCATAAATCTGGCCCACACAGATAAATGTATCAATCTTTAAAGAAATAGCCAAACGTTGTCAAATTTGAGAAATATGTAAACTGTGTCTTTCCAACACATAGTCCAGTACTCGAAAATATATAATCATACAACTGAAGCACGGGGAAGCTTTATACGACCTCAACACAGCACTAAAGCCAAACTCTGAAGTAATAATAAAAACGAAATACTATGGAATTTGTGCCATAAAGACACGATCCACATATCAAGTTGTTATGTTATGTTTAGATATAAATGAATGTGCTGTACGGAAGGGAGGTTGTCAGTCTATCTGTAAAAACACACCAGGATCTTTCTATTGTGACTGTCATCCAGGGTATAGGCTACACTCAGATGGATATTCTTGTGAAGGTACTTTAACTGTTTTGTCTAGAGTGTACAATGTTGACTTCTTAAGCCGATAAAGTGTACCATCCCATTTTTACACAGTGATTTTAGAGTTTTTTTTTAAATAGTCCGAATCAATCACACTTAATATCGGCTACACTCAGATGGCATATTTGGTCAAGTTACTTTATTGAACTGTTCTGTCTGAGACATAGAATTGAACACGTTATTTATTCAGTTGCTTCAGTAACTTTTTGCTTAACCTTACCTTTGTCATAACACAAATCCACCCCATTCTTCCCAATAATCTTTGTCATTGTGCAAATTTATCTCATTCTTCATAAAAATGTTTGTCAATGCACAAATTTACCACATTCCTCCCAAACATCTTTGCCAAGGCACAAATCTATCCAACTGTTTCTTATCATTTTTGTCTGAAAATTGTTGTCGTAGTTCTATTATTTTTAAATTTCATTTTCGTACTGATAAAATTTGTCAAACCACAAGACCATTTGTAATCATTACTTCAAGTTGTACATTTAGATATAAATGAATGTTCGAACAGAATGGAGGTACACAAGGACCTTTTCATTGCTAGCCTACTGACACTTAAATGAAATGTTTTGTTTTGGGTGTAAAAGGTTGACTGCCTTAGTTGATAAAGTGAACCTTTCATTTTTACACAGTGATTTTAGAGTTTAATAGTCCTAATCAATCACAAGTACTTGTTAAGTTACTGTTCTATCTGAGATGTGATTTATTCGGTTGTTTTTCAATAACTTGTTGCTCTCATTCTTCTCAAAAATATTTGACATAGCACAAATCTATCTCATCCTTTTTTAATAATCTTTGTCATTGCACTAATCTACCTATGGTTTTTGCCATTGATGTTGTTTGTTAAGAACAATACTATCGCTTTCCAATTGATTTTGACATAATCCTATTTCTAAAAGCTTCAAATCATTATATAGCGTTTAGATATTGATGAGTGTACTGTACAGAATGGAGGATGTCAATCACTCTGTAATAACAGATGGAAAATCTTGTCAAAGTACTTTCATTTTGTGATGTATTTTGCTGTACAAAACTACCGCATTTATATCTAAAAATCGTTTCCATAGTACTATGATCTTCCACTTCTTACTAATAATATGCGTCAGATTTGTAATCATTTATTTACTTCAAGTCATTCCATTACGTTTAGATATTGATGAGTGTATTGTACAGAATGGAGGATGTCAATCACTCTGTAATAACACACCAGGATCTTTCAATTGTTACTGTCAGTCTGGGTATAGTCTGCTATCAGATGGAAAATCTTGTCAAGGTACTTTTATTTTGTGTGATAGATCTATGTGGTGTACTGTTAAACAACTTATTTTTGCGACTACTTTATTTGGAGTTTTTGTCTGAGAGGCCGATTTATTTTTCGCGATTCTTCGTTGCGACAATGATATTACTATTAAAATGACCATGGCCACAATGATTTATTTTTCGCTAATTTCTGTTCCTCGCAAAATACGCAAAATTAAATCACTCGCGAAAGTATGTACAACATTTAGCTGTATTTTCGCCGACTTATAATTTGTTGTTCATCTTTGAAAAAAATTGCGAAATATTTAATTGATATGTGCATCCCTTTATTGCTCTGTACCGTGTTACTGAAACTATAATTTTGAAAGAATGAAATTGCATTATTTGTCCAAAGAAATTGCAAAAACCACCACTACTTTTTATTCACATCATCTACGAATTCAAGATGCAAAATAAAAGGGACTGTTAAGTTGTATTTCCCCCTCAGTTTTCAATAAGATAACTTAACTGTGGACACCATTTAAAGTCAGGGAGGTTCTGTATATATACTCAGCAACACAAATAACGCACCACTTCTTTCCTTCCAGGATTCTTTAAATTTTTTTTAAAAAATTATATTTTTTTATCTTAAATGACAAATCAAACCAAATTCAATAAAAACAACAGTCATTATTTCTGAAATTGACACCAGTGGGCTTACGGCATGAACTTTTGATAAAGAAGTCGAAAAAACGAAGTCTGAGATCAATTAAAATATGCATGTTTCTGAAAAGTTTGGACAGTTTTTGTGAAATATAAGCTTTGTCCCCCATTTTCTGGACGCACTTTGGATAGCATAAAATTTTCAAAACACTTGTGAATTTTTCATTTTTGGGTTAAAAAACTCATTTTTTCGAAATTTAAAACTAAAAATCAGATTTTTTTAAAATTTGCAGAGAATGGTGTTAAGGACACCACACATGCTATGCCGAAATCTCAGATCATTCCGACGACCACTTTAAGAGATATTAGCTATTAATTTATTTTAAGTCAAAGGAAATGAATGGAAGTGGTGCGTTTCTTATGTTGTTTAGTACATCACCACATTTTTGGCTTTTTGATGTAAAACATTTTTAAAAAGTTTTGAAAAAATCATTTTTGTAATTGTTTTCAAACCAGCTGATGTGATTACACTACTATTATGTTCAAATGTGTAAAAGATTTTTTACTATATATGAGCTAACCGTTAGAAACGATATAGTGCCCGTCCCTTACTAAACATATTTTTATCATTGTTGATGCATTCATTTTATTACAATGCGGTTATGATGATAATCAACATTTTTTATAGCCTTTCATTTTATTAATTTCATTAACAATGTCAGATAGGATTTTAGTTATACTTTCCTTTAAAACAACATTTTTCATATAATATTATGAGCTTATCTCAGTTTCGGACGAGTTAACAGTTTAAGTTGGTTAAATTTTTTGATGACATTTGGGCTTGGTGTTTGTATTTTTTGGAGTTTTTAATACATACGCTTTGAATTACGAATAACCATAAAATTTCTAATATATTGTCGCTGAAATTTCCGATTGCTAAATTCAAAATTGATAAAAACACCAGGTTTCTTTCCTTGTAATGCACATGGTCGATATCCTCGGTGCTGGATTTGGCTTCCTTGTTCGAACGTTTTGGTTTTGAGTACTTTTCGTTTTCAACTGTTTTGGATTTTGACCTTCCAATGTTTTGGTTTAAATGCTACTGATGAGAGGTTACTCCTTGAAATATCGATATATAGCATATCCAAATTAACCGTTTATACCCGCGTTTTGGTATTTGTAATTTTAACTACAACAACCATTGGGAGTCCATCATGTTCGTACCATTCTCTATTCACTACGAGTCACGAAACTTAAAGACCTACGTGATCTTGGGTTAGAAAAAGCAGGTACTGATCCATTTTCTCCTTCTTACAGACTTACTAGCATTATCTGCGACGTTGCCCTTTTCCGTCTTTTTAAGCCTGTAAGAAGTGAGCCTCTTACTACTGAGGATAGGAAATTTCTCAATATTCCATTTAAGAACAAAGGGATAGATGCTATAAACATCAGCAATATTTTAAATCGTAAGGAAGTTACATCTCAAATTCCTCCATATTTCAAAAATCAATCAACACCAATTGTTTCCTACCGCTACACTAAAACCATAAGTAGTAAAATTTTCAACCACAAAAAGGCATTGCAGGACCTAAACATTGAACAGGTCGAGTCATCTAGATTTAGTTTGACCTATCAATCAATCAAAATTTAAATGACCTTTCAAATGGGGAAAAATAGCAAAACTTGTTCGACGTTTTTATACAAAAGTTCTCAACATAAACATATTTTCTTTAACTTCCTCGCTCATATTTTGTAAATACCAAACAGTTTTGGTTTTAAACGTTATTTTTTTGGCATGCGTAAATTCTCCTTATAAAGTAATGTTATGTTCCACATTTTGACTTCTATATCATTTGGTTCATTGGTCAATCGACAATAACAAAGTTGAAATACAAATGACAACAAAGTTCCAGACAATAAATTTTGCTACGCCTGACGCGCGTTTCGTCTATTCAAGACTCATCAGAGGCGCTCTACCAAAAATATTGAAAATGCCAAACACTGTATAAATATGAAGAGCATAGAACAGTATAACCAAAAATACAAAAACTGGGGAACCAAATTATTACTAAGATAATCAACCTATGTCTGGGGTAGGAAGCACCTTAGGGTTTAGACAATTTTGAAATTTAGACGGATAATTTAAAGCTTTGATGTATTCTCCAACTCAAAAAGTGTTGGTGCCGGAGCGGGCTAACCTCGGGGAATTTACACTCCACCAGCAGTGCTAACCTTCACGTGTGTTCGAAATACAAATGACAACAAAGTTCCAGACAATAAATTTTGCTACGCCTGACGCGCGTTTCGTCTATTCAAGACTCATCAGAGGCGCTCTACCAAAAATATTGAAAATGCCAAACACTGTATAAATATGAAGAGCATAGAACAGTATAACCAAAAATACAAAAACTGGGGAACCAAATTATTACTAAGATAATCAACCTATGTCTGGGGTAGGAAGCACCTTAGGGTTTAGACAATTTTGAAATTTAGACGGATAATTTAAAGCTTTGATGTATTCTCCAACTCAAAAAGTGTTGGTGCCGGAGCGGGCTAACCTCGGGGAATTTACACTCCACCAGCAGTGCTAACCTTCACGTGTGTTCGAAATACAAATGACAACAAAGTTCCAGACAATAAATTTTGCTACGCCTGACGCGCGTTTCGTCTATTCAAGACTCATCAGAGGCGCTCTACCAAAAATATTGAAAATGCCAAACACTGTATAAATATGAAGAGCATAGAACAGTATAACCAAAAATACAAAAACTGGGGAACCAAATTATTACTAAGATAATCAACCTATGTCTGGGGTAGGAAGCACCTTAGGGTTTAGACAATTTTGAAATTTAGACGGATAATTTAAAGCTTTGATGTATTCTCCAACTCAAAAAGTGTTGGTGCCGGAGCGGGCTAACCTCGGGGAATTTACACTCCACCAGTGTAAATAACACTAAAATCTCGCTACTGGTCAATGCTCCTCGGGAGAAAATTGGTGTCCTTTATACCATAACTTTTGATCTGATATTGATGCAAATAGTCCAACTAATTTTTTCATCGATCATTTTTAAAATTTGTTCAGCGAGCCAGTTTTTGTTGAATTATTTCTCAAAAAGCACGTGTTGGTGATCGTAGTTATTTATATTCTCTCCAAAACCATTGGTCAAAAGTTTGATGTAAACACTTTCCTTAAAAGGTAGAGTCTTCGACCTGTTGAAGAATATCTAAAGTCCCCTCTGACATGTGATTGCTATGCTTCTCCTTTTGTCTACGGTCCATCTGGTCATGTCATCACGGGTGATCTAAAGATAATTGAAAATGATTTATTACGTAATGTGGTTTCCCATGGACCTAAATTCAGGGAACCGCAACGTATAAATTGGAATCACAGCTTTAGGATCATCATGGACGCTGTGGAGGACTATGCTAGAGCCTGGATAAAGAGGGAAAATGACCAAGAACCAGAGTTTGAATCACTGTCGGACTGGGTAAGGACTATCCGATCTCTTGTACGAAGCCGAATAGACAAACTTCTTTTTTCGGACGAGTTAACAGTTTAAGTTGGTTAAATTTTTTTGATGACATTTGGGCTTGGTGTTTGTATTTTTTGGAGTTTTTAATACATACGCTTTGAGGGTCATCACATACACGTATAATGTGCTTTCCAGCTATAATATCTATTGCTTTAAATTCGTAATTTAAATTAGTGTTATTTTATCACAAAGTTTAATTTGTCTTAAATTAAACAGTTTCTTGGGGTGAGTTTTAATAGAATGTCCGGATATATCTTCAAAATTAATGAACTTTGTGTGTCAAAAAAAGCAACTATAGTTGCTGTTTTGGTCAATTGCACTACAAAAATATTATGTTACATTGACAACACTAATAAATAATATGAGGCAGGTTTAATCTGTGACGCTCCCGAATAAATATTTTATAAGCGAATATAAATATTTTTGCGATATCAATTGAAACAAAATATATTCGAAAAACAAACTAGCTTTTCTTGTTGCGCTTAATGAAGTTCGAAATTTGTAAAGAAAAAAGCGTTTAAAAGACGCTGGAAGTTCAGAAAAACAACAGTGCTTAACTGGATGTTGAAGGAAAATTCTTTTATTACTTTATTTTATTGACCGGCTGGTCACGGGTCAGTTATTTCGAGATTCTACGTTTAAATCTTACCTAAAAGACTGAGAAATTTAAGCTCAGCCCAACCTTGTGAATAAAATAGAGTAATACAACTAAAATATTGACATTTCTATCATTATTATTAAACTCCTTTATTAAATCAGAAGACTCAAAATTTCTATTCAAATATACGTCAACAAGGATATAGTCTTATCCTTTTTGTCACATTCAGAAGGGTTACAGTACAATTGTAAAAGAATACACTCAAAAAAATCTCAAAGGTGGCACTCTTTATATTTTAGGACAACTATGAATCATTTTTGCATTTCCAATATTTTCTACTATCCATATGTGTGTTGAGTGCGAATATTAATGTTACAGGCGCAGTTGCAACCATACAAAATGTGCGTATTCTGGTTTCTATTCTGTCAATGGTTCCAGGGTTTATTGATATTTCCTGTTGTTAAAAACAATTTTCTTTGGTTCGAAGATCTATCATTGTAATTAATCCCCAACTGTTCCTTTTATACTATTTTGAAGCATACTGGTATTGTCATTTTAAAGGTAGATTTAAAGAAATCATTCGAGTGTCAAAAATCCGAAATGGCAACAACGAAACCGGTAAACACGAACAAAAACAGCACGAAGAAACAAAACACAAAATCAACCGAACGGAAATCAACAATGCGAACTCAAGTCGAAACAAGAGTGAACTCACGTGCTCCGGAAGAGTAAGCTGTTTCTGCCTGCTTTAGCACACCCGTCGTGTTCCGGTAAAGGAAGACAAAACCCATCTCTGCGACAAATCAACATCTGCACTCATTTGAGATAGAAATCCCATATTTGTCTACGAATGCACGGTGTCTGCAGTAAAATTTCTTGAGCGATGACAACAACTGTGGAGCAATATAATCCTGTGTCAGAAATTACTGTGTCAAACGTGACGCTCTGCCAAGGAAATCGATGTGATTCCCGCAAGCTCTGGAGTAACGAATCAACTGTGATACGAAGACTCCATAAGCAGGAGCGGGCGGTATATGACTATAACATTACAATGCATTGATAGAGGGCGCTTAACCCATATGCATTATTCAACATATTAGTTTTCCTTGAATTAGTTACATTATGGTCATACTGAAAATCCACGATTTTGCATTCTGAGTTTATTTACAAGAGTTTTGCAAAACATATGATGGTTACATGTTCGATAATTTTTAGATATAAATGAATGTGCTGTACGGAAAGGAGGTTGTCAGTCTATCTGTAAAAACACACCAGGATCTTTCCATTGTGACTGTCATCCAGGGTATAGGCTACACTCAGATGGATATTCTTGTGGAGGTATTTTAACTGTTTTGTTCTGAGGTTACCATGTTTAAATTATTTCCACTCACTTATTGTATGATGTTTAATAAGTTGACTTCCTTATCTGATAGTGTTCTCCTTCATTTCTACAGTCAGAGTGATTAAGAGTTTTTCAAAGAATAAAAAAATGCAAATCAAACCCTGCCAGTCAAGGTTAAGGCTGCTTTCAGATAACAAATTTTTGTCAAGGTGGCACTTCATGTACTGTATTGTCTGAGAGATCTAATTGTGGAATTCATTTATTCATCTGTTTGTTAATAATTTATTGCTTATCCTAACCTTTTGTCATAACATAAAACTACACAATTCTTTCTAATAATCTTTGTCATAGCACAAAGCTATCCCATTTCCCTAAATAATCTTTGTCAAAGCACAAATTCAACTGTTCTTTCTAATAATTCTAATTTCATACTACAAACCTATCCAAAATCCCATATTTTCTAGATATCGAGAATCTTTTTAAAAGCACATATCTACCCTATTCTCCATAATAATCCTTACAATAACATAAATCTATCCCATCCTTTCTATTAATCTTCTTTAATAGCACTTTTTACCCTTTTCTCCCTAATAATATTTGCAAAAACATATTGTATACGTGGAAATTTTCGCGGGGTGATATTTTAGCGTTTTTGTTAAGTAAACCAATCGCGTGGGAGGAAATTAATTTCGCAAAATTTCTATACTAAAGAACATCTGCAATCATTACTTCAAGATGTTGTATTACGTTTAGATATAAACGAATGTGCTGTACGGAAGGGAGGTTGTCAGTCTATCTGTAACAACACACCAGGATCTTTCCATTGTGACTGTCATCCAGGGTATAGGCTACACTCAGATGGATATTCTTGTGGAGGTACTTTAACTGTTTTGTCTAGAGTTTACCATGTTTAAGATTATTTCCACTCACTTATTGTATGATTTTCAATAAGTTGACTTCCTTAGCTGATAGTGTGTACAGTATTTTTGCGGTTTTGTTTACACAATGCATCTTAATATCACCACAATTGCTCGGCTTACTGATAACTCAGTCTGTTAGTTTTATTTAATATGGAGGCTATATGGAAAATGAGTCTGTTGGTCAAGTACTATCGAGAAAATCATAGCAAGGCCATTATATTTTACTAAATATCTCTTTTTTACATTGTACTTTCATTGAAAAAAAAACAATTTATGTTGGCCATAAATCTGGCCCACACAGATAAAGGTATCAATCTTTAAAGAAATAGCCAAACGTTGTCAAATTTTAGAAATATGTAAACTATGTCTTTCCAACACATAGTCCAGTACTCGAAAATATATAAGAGCATACAACTGAAGCACGGGGAAGCTTTATACGACCTCAACACGGTACTAAAGCCAAACTCTGAAATAATAATAAAAACGAAATAATATGGAATTTGTGCCAGAAAGACACGATCCACATATCAAGTTGTTATGTTATGTTTAGATATAAATGAATGTGCTGTACGGAAGGAAAGTTGTCAGTCTATCTGTAAAAACACACCAGGATCTTTCTATTGTGACTGTCATCCAGGGTATAGGCTACACTCAGATGGATATTCTTGTGAAGGTACTTTAACTGTTTTGTCTAGAGTGTACAATGTTGACTTCTTAAGCCGATAAAGTGTACCATCCCATTTTTACACAGTGATTTTAGAGTTTTTTTTAAATAGTCCGAATCAATCACACTTAATATCGGCTACACTCAGATGGCATATTTGGTCAAGTTACTTTATTGAA
Source organism: Arcuatula senhousia (assembly GCA_963971305.1). Classification (NCBI taxonomy): domain Eukaryota; kingdom Metazoa; phylum Mollusca; class Bivalvia; order Mytilida; family Mytilidae; genus Arcuatula; species Arcuatula senhousia. The sequence goes on along the minus strand of CAXARO010000194.1, from coordinate 20,998 downwards.
CTGTTCTGTCTGAGACATAGAATTGAACACGTTATTTATTCAGTTGCTTCAGTAACTTATTGCTTAACCTTACTTTTGTCATAACACAAATCCACCCCATTCTTCCCAATAATCTTTGTCATTGTGCAAATTTATCTCATTCTTCATAAAAATGTTTGTCAATGCACAAATTTACCACATTCCTCCCAAACATCTTTGCCAAGGCACAAATCTATCCAACTGTTTCTTATCATTTTTGTCTGAAAATTGTTGTCGTAGTTCTATTATTTTTAAATTTCATTTTCGTACTGATAAAATTTGTCAAATCACAAGACCATTTGTAATCATTACTTCAAGTTGTACATTTAGATATAAATGAATGTTCGAACAGAATGGAGGTACACAAGGACCTTTTCATTGCTAGCCTACTGACACTTAAATGAAATGTTTTGTTTTGGGTGTAAAAGGTTGACTGCCTTAGTTGATAAAGTGAACCTTTCATTTTTACACAGTGATTTTAGAGTTTAATAGTCCTAATCAATCACACGTACTTGTTAAGTTACTGTTCTATCTGAGATGTGATTTATTCGGTTGTTTTTCAATAACTTGTTGCTCTCATTCTTCTCAAAAATATTTGACATAGCACAAATCTATCTCATCCTTTTTAATAATCTTTGTCATTGCACTAATCTACCTATGGTTTTTGCCATTGATGTTGTTTGTTAAGAACAATACTATCGCTTTCCAATTGATCTTAACATAATCCTATTTCTAAAAGCTTCAAATCATTATATAGCGTTTAGATATTGATGAGTGTACTGTACAGAATGGAGGATGTCAATAACTCTGTAATAACAGATGGAAAATCTTGTCAAAGTACTTTCATTTTGTGATGTATTTTGCTGTACAAAACTACGGCATTTATATCTAAAAATCGTTTCCATAGTACTATGATCTTCCACTTCTTACTAATAATATGCGTCAGATTTGTAATCATTTATTTACTTCAAGTCATTCCATTACGTTTAGATATTGATGAGTGTATTGTACAGAATGGAGGATGTCAATCACTCTGTAATAACACACCAGGATCTTTCAATTGTTACTGTCAGTCTGGGTATAGTCTGATATCAGATGGAAAATCTTGTCAAGGTACTTTTATTTTGTGTGATAGATCTATGTGGTGTACTGTTAAACAACTTATTTTTGCGACTACTTTATTTGGAGTTTTTGTCTGAGAGGCCGATTTATTTTTCGCGATTCTTCGTTGCGACAATGATATTACTATTAAAATGACCATGGCCACAATGATTTATTTTTCGCTAATTTCTGTTCCTCGCAAAATACGCAAAATTAAATAACTAACGAAAGAAGTAGAGGTACCAATGGGGTATCCGAATTTCAAAAGTCCGAAAGGGCAGAGACTAAACCAGTAAACACAAACAAGAACGGGACAAAAACAGACAACACGTAAAACATGGAAACACAAAACAACTGAATATCAATCAACAACGCGAACTCCAGTCGAAACAAGAGTGAACTCAGGTGCTCCGGAAGAGTAAGCAGTTCCTGCTTGCTATAGCACACCCGTCGCGTTGCCAATAGTCCATTCAGCGTGTCAAATCCAGTAAAGGAAGACAAAACAACACACTATGACAAACCAACATCTGCACTCATCTGAGAGATCGAAATCCCATATTTGTCTATAAGTGCATGATGTCTTCCGTAAAATTTCTTGAGTGAAGACAGCAACCGAGGAGCAACATAACCCTGTGTGAGCAATTTTTGCGTCAGACGTGTCGCTCTGCTAAGGAAATCGATGTAAGTCCCGCACGCTCTGGAGTAACGAATCAATTGAGATACGTAAACTCCATAAGCTGGAGCTGACGGAATATTGCTACACAAGAAGGGGAAGTTGACGATTGGAAAGTTGAAGTCATCACGTTTGTCATAGAGCCTTGTTGAAAGTCTTCCTTGAGAGTCAATTTCGAGATGTAGATCTAAATATGAAGCAGACTTCCTAGAATCCGTTGTGTCCTTTATCTCAAGCTCCTGTGGATATATGAGATGGAGAAAGTCACCAAATCGAGAATTGTTTAGTGAAAGGACATCATCAATATAACGGAACGTGAGGTTGAAAGAGAGAGCTAGTCTACGGTCTTTTTTGTCTAGAAGAGATTGCAAGAAGTACAACATTTAGCTGTATTTTCGCCGACTAATAATTTGTTGTTCATCTTTGAAAAAAATTGCGAAATATTTAATTGATATGTGCATCCCTTTATTGCTCTGTACCGTGTTACTGAAACTATAATTTTGAAAGAATGAAACTGCATTATTTGTCCAAAGAAATTGCAAAAACCACCACTACTTTTTATTCACATCATCTACGAATTCAAGATGCAAAATAAAAGGGACTGTTAAGTTGTATTTCCCCTTCAGTTTTCAATAAGATATCTTAACTGTGGACACCATTTAAAGTCAGGGGGGTTCTGTATATATACTCAACAACAAAAATAACGCACCACTTTTTTCCTTCCAGGATTCTTTTAAATTAAAAAAAAAATTAATTATATTTTTTATCTTAAATGACAAATCAAACCAAATTCAATAAAAAAAAACAGTCATTATTTCTGAAATTGACACCAGTGGGCTTACGGCATGAACTTTTGATAAAGAAGTCGAAAAAACGAAGTCTGAGATTGATCAATTAAAATATGCATGTTTCTGAAAAGTTTGGACAGTTTTTGTGAAATATAAGCTTTGTCCCCCATTTTCTGGACACACTTTGGATAGCATAAAATTTTCAAAACACTTGTGAATTTTTCATTTTTGGGTTAAAAAACTCATTTTTTCGAAATTAAAAACTAAAAATCAGATTTTTTAAAAAATTTGCAGAGAATGGTGTTAAGGACACCACACATGCTGTGCCGAAATCTAAGATCATTCCGACGACCACTTTAAGAGATATTAGCTATTAATTTATTTTAAGTCAAAGGAAATGAATGGAAGTGGTGCGTTTCTTATGTTGTTTAGTACAACACCACATTTTTGGCTTTTTGATGTAAAACGTTTTTAAAAAGTTTTGAAAAAATCAGTTTTGTAATTGTTTTCAAACCAGCTGATGTGATTACACTACTATTATGTTCAAATGTGTAAAAGATTTTTTACTATGAGCTAACCGTTAGAAACGATATAGTGCCCGTCCCTTACTAAACATATTTTTATCATTGTCGATGCATTCATTTTATCACAATGCGGTTATGATGATAATCAACATTTTTTTATAGCCTTTCATTTTACGAATTTTATTAACAATGTCAGATAGGATTTTAGTTATACTTTCCTTTAAAACAACATTTTTCATATAATATTATGAGCTTATCTCAGTTTCGGACGAGTTAACAGTTTAAGTTGGTTAAATTTTTTTGATGACATTTGGGCTTGGTGTTTGTATTTTTTTTGGAGTTTTTAATACATACGTTTTGAGGGTCATCACATACACGTATAATGTGCTTTCCAGCTATAATATCTATTGCTCTAAATTCGTAATTTAAATTAGTGTTATTTTATCACAAAGTTTAATTTGTCTAAAATTAAACAGTTTCTTGGGGTGAGTTTTAATAGAATGTCCGGATATATCTTCAAAATTAATGAACTTCGTGTGTCAAAAATAGCAACTATAGTTGCTGTTTTGGTCAATTGCACTACAAAAATATTATGTTACATTGACAACACTAATAAATAATATGAGGCAGGTTTAATCTGTGACGCTCCCGAATAAATATTTTATAAGCGAATATAAATATTTTTGCGATATTAATTGAAACAAAATATATTCGAAAATAAAAACAAACTAGCTTTTCTTGTGGCGCTTAATGAAGTTCGAAATTTGTAAAGAAAAAAGCGTTTAAAAGACGCTGGAAGTTCAGGAAAACAACAGTGCTTAACTGGACGTTGAAGGAAAATTCAGCTCATAGTATTACTCTATTTTATTGACCGGCTGGTCACGGGTCAATTATTTCGAGATTCTACGTTTAAATCTTACCTAAAAGACTGAGAAATTAAAGCTCCGCCCAACCTTGTGAATAAAATAGAGTAATACAACTAAAATATTGACATTTCTATCATTATTATTAAACTCCTTTATCCAATAGAGGCCATACATAACAAACACATGTATATAGGTTGGCATATTTTGGACCATAGTATATTTATTATACAAATACATATTTCTATATCGATCGATATTGGCAATTAACTGAATACTTTAACAGTCTATATATAAAATCTTGAAAACGATCGATCGATCTAACAATACAACTGAAATAAGATCACTGAATTGATGTCGCACTTTATGACATCATATATATCTGTCTATCTATCTATCATTAATAAAATGTTGCCTAACGATATTTTTGGATACCACTGCGGGAAACGCAAATGGTAGGCCTAAATAGGGTGAATACTACAGTTCTAATAAAAATATAAGCTCCTTCGACAACTCTGGTGCAGCGCTTTGAACAGTGTCTTTGTACTCCTCATGGTGTAGCCTTTAATACAGATGTAGGAGATGCTCTGTGTGATCGATCAGTCAGTTGTATGATTGAAGCCATGTAACTGAAAAATACATTAAGAAACAAGCAACATCCTTTCTTTTACATATTTTATACCTGTTACAAGTTAAATGAAATCCTTACTAACACAGCGACTATAAATATGGGTGTGGCGGGGTTGGGAAAAATTTTTCGAGATACTTCTTGTACCTGACTCGATTCTGGCGAGCAAATTTTGAAAAGGAAGTAGTACCGTGACGTCATTCATACTAAAATAAAGATCGCAAATCCCCGAAGGGGCACTGAATGACAAGAAAAAATGAATTTATGATTTAGTGTAAATAAAATATTAACTTATACGATCAAATTCAAACATCTATTTGTCCTTCATGATAATAGAATTTAAAAATTATTATTTTAAATTTTATTATCCAATAGAGGCCATACATAACAAACACATGTATATAGGTTGGCATATTTTGGACCACAGTATATTTATTATACAAATACATATTTCTATATCGATCGATATTGGCAATTAACTGAATACTTTAACAGTCTATATATAAAATCTTGAAAACGATCGATCGATCTAACAATACAACTGAAATAAGATCACTGAATTGATGTCGCACTTTATGACATCATATATATCTGTCTATCTATCTATCATTAATAAAATGTTGCCTAACGATATTTTTGGATACCACTGCGGGAAACGCAAATGGTAGGCCTAAATAGGGTGAATACTACAGTTCTAATAAAAATATAAGCTCCTTCGACAACTCTGGTGCAGCGCTTTGGCCACATTGACAGTGTACCTTTTAACACTGTCAACCGCCATAAAATGGGGGGAAGCTGCACCCCTGTGGCCCTATATGCCTATTAACACTATCAATCAAACACAAACATATTTATAAAGTTTCAATAATGAGAACATCCAACAAAATACATTGTAAAAGGGAACACTTGCCCAAATTGATAAACAAAGATAAAAAATCAGTTAACCTACAAGATGTATATATGAATCCCTAAATCAATTAAGCTGCTGTGTTTTATTGGCAGATAACTTTAGTGAAGAATTGTCCTACAGGAAGGAAAAGTTTCAATCCAATCGTTTAAAATAAATTGTTCAATACCACCTTGTAAAATGTTCAACATTATTTCTAAACCAATATCACTTAGATGTACTCCATCTTGCTTGAGAAACCTGGACATATTATATCTCAAATCAGGATAATGGATGTATCGGCCCCCCAAGCACAAAAGAGGATATGAAATTATTCAGTCTGTAGCGACATCTTTCCATGCATTTTAAATTTTGAGAAAATCTCCATGAACTACGAGGCAAAACTTGGGACCAAATAATAACTGTATTTGGCATTATATCCTTAATCCAAAGAATCAGCTCTTTGACTTTAATACGGAGATAACCTATCCTAGTTTGCCCAAGGTTGTTTCCAGATACATGTAGTATTAAGAAGGAAGGTGGGTCAGCATATCTTAACATTGTAATCAAATGAGACTTCACCTGTTGAATTCTCATACCACTGTAACCTTGCCACCATATATTAACATTTAATCTGTCAAGTCCCAGATTGAGGCCACCGGGGCGGGATCTAGCTACTCTAAAGGCATCTCTAATTATTGATGAACCCACAATCCAAACAGAAACTGGCCCACCTAAAATTTTGAATTTCATTTAAAAGAATGATAAACATTGTAATTGACAAATATACATTTAACATGAAAACTTAGAGCCTAATATAATCTGCATAAGCCGAAGACTTCCAACGCCCAGCTTTCATAATTTCATCATCCGGTACACCCTGCATAGACAGACTTGTAGCAGCACCAATACGGAATGAGTGAGAACTGTATTGCTTTTCATCTAGACCCAACGTGGCTATGGATTTTTTTCAAAATAGTTACAACTTGATAACGAGTAAGGGGCTTACCATCAAAATGACAGAATAATGGACCATTAACTTGGGGTCTTATCTTCAGATAAGTTTTCATTAATGAAACTGGGCATATTTCCTCACAATTTTGTTCTTTAACAAAAATATTAGACCCTAATCCAGCTTGATCAGTTTTTGACGAGGGGAGATGCAACTTTAGTATGTTACCGGAAAAAGAAATGTCTGATATTGACATAATATGTCGCATTTGACCATTGCTAACCGCAAACTCTGATATTCTTAACAATGCATGAAAAGATAAAGAAAATGAAGTCTTAAAAAGTGTTGCATCATATGTGGTTCGACAAACAAAAGGAAGTACATTAAAAATATTTTTAAGCAAGACTAGCGTAATTGGTAATCGATGATCTTTGACTTGACCTTGTGACCTCTTCAGTCCTTCCAGTACTTTCCGAACAACAAACATTTGTGTTGGGTCTTGTAAATCATTGATCTTACAATAAAAAGAGATACCAGACAAGTAGCAACTGATAGATGAATGTGCCAAATTTTTTAAATTTAGAAAAATTATAAAAGATAATATTTCCATAACTGAGGGGGCCAATTTTGAGGTAAACTTTTAGTTAATCTAAATTTTGAGAATTCTGTATAACTCCGCTGGTATGACATAACAGTATTAGGCGAGACAGACTGATTTAAAAAATTTGAAATCATTGGCATATATTCTGCCAGAACTCCTCTGGTATAGGCATTGGGTTGGGGTCCGCTGTAGATGCTAAAAGTCTGAACTTTTTCATCTGAAACCGAGACAAGGAATCAGCTATTTTGTTTTCAGACGATTCAATATAGACTGCTTTACACTGAATGTTATGTAACATTGAAATTAATACAAATTGTCTCACAAGCTTCATAATGTTGCTGTCTTTTGAACTACTTTTATTCAAAATGGAGACCAGGGCTAAATTGTCAATTTGAAGGATTATTTTCTTGTTGCTAAGCATTTGACCCCACAAATAAATTGCCAATAGTACTGGTACCATTTCCAGATATGCTAGATTTCTTATAAGGGGTGAATTTTTAATGGAATCTGGCCATGCAAGCTGACCCCAATGACCTTGAAAGTATGCCCCACAGCCCAGCTCTGGGTTGCCTGACGCGTCTGTGAACAGCTGTAAAAAATTGCTAGTGAGCCATAGATGTTCTGGAAAATAACAGAAGCCATTGAAATTATCTAAGAAAAATAATAACATTTGAACATCAGCCTTAACCTCTTTGTTGATTTTTACCTTGTAATAAGGTTTATTACGCCTAACAGAGCCAAGTAAGTCATAAAATCTCCGAATAAAGGCACGAAGGGCTGGAATAGCTCTGGCACAGAAAGATAATAGACCTGTTACAGACTCTAAATCTTTAACCAACATACTACGCTTTGACAGCATGGGATATAGTTGCAAGTGCAATTTTTGAAGTTTATCTTTCGGAATCCGAACTAATTGTAGCACAGTATCAATAATGTGACCAAGAAAAGGTAATATCGTAGTGGGTCCCATGGTTTTATCATCAGCCAGGGGAACTCCCAACTCAGAACACAAGGCAGTGAACGTTGACATTAATGTTTAACAATCTGTAGAGAATTCAGACCCCATGAAAATATAGTCATCCAAATAATGATCTAAGTTTTCTGACCCAGTACGTACTTCAACTATCCACTGCAAAAAATTTGCAAATTTTTCCCAAACATTACAAGACAGTGATAATCCCATGGGCAAATTTTTATCAATAAAATAAAACCCTTCATATTGGATCCCAAGGAGGTCAAAATCTGCGGGATTGACAATGAGCAGTCTAAATGCAGATTTTATGTCAATCTTACCAAGCAAGGCCCTTGGACCGAGACTATATATTTTGTCCAAAATAGAGTCAAATGAGGTATATTGAACTTTGCAAAATTTTTCATCAATGTAAGAATTGACACTACTATCCGGTGGATAAGAAAGGTGTGTAATTAAACGCCAAGAGTTATCTGCTTTCGGAACCAACCCAATCGGTGAAATTCTTAATGTGGAAATAGGTAAATTTTTAAATGGACCTAACATCCTACCCAAATAAACTTCCTTCATTAATTTAGCCATGGTCTCCTCTTTATGAGTTATTGCAGATAATAAATTAGGAGCTGTTGTATGTAGTCTAGGACCAGTATAATTTATGCGAAAACCATTGTTAAATCCTTCAATTAGTTCATGAGCAACAGATCTTTTGGGATAGTATTGAAGCAAATATGTCAAATGTTGTACTTTAATAGGGGTGTACCCTTTGTCCCACAGACGAGGCAGCAAATCTTGGTCTCTGAGTTGGTTGTTGGTTTCTAAATGAATTAAAAACAATGGCATTAGGTCTAGTCATCCTATTTGGGGGATGTTTGAATTGGTTTACTTGCCCTGCTGAATTTACATTTAAAGGAGCCCTGCAAGATAGAACTGGATGGTTCTCATTACACCTCAAACAAGTGTGACTATAGATGCATGTTTGACGATCACACCTGTTGTTATAATTAAACGGATAACACTTAAGGATGTTCCCGTAAGATTTTTGACTGCGATATGCATTGTGAGGATTAAAATGAGTTTGATTGCCATTCATAAATAAGAGCCAAAGCTCCATGTCAACTTCAGCCCAGGAGCTGTGAGGATTGTTTGCTTTCCTCAATCGATATTGTTCATCATAGGTGATTTTGTATGATTATTTCACCATTTGAAAGCACCAACTTTTGTACATTAGGTGAATGAACATTGTTAATTAAGGAGGCCATGTCTATATATTCTCCTTTTATAATTTTTCTTTAATATTTTGTGGAACTGTTGACCCTACATCATTTGTTATGCTGATTACTGGTGATGGCTGGTAGTTTACTGCATTTACAGGTTGACCAGGCAGTACATTTGGCAATGACATACATGTTTGTGTATTATAAGAAATATTCGTTGGTGCTTGTGTACTTGTATAAATATTGTTTTGGTTATTTGGTAAAGTATAAGTGGATGTAGCTATATTAAATGTCAGAGGCATTACATCTTGTGTATTACCTATGTTAGAAGGCACACCAGCAACAGTCAGTAGGTTATCATTCATGACATTGGTAGTCGATGCACATGTAGAAGGCTGTAGATGAATTTGCGGAACTGTAACCGTGTTGGTGGGGACTTGGTCTGGAACAGCAGTAGATGGGGTTGGTGTCGGTGTCCTCGGGTTGGAACCTAATGATCTGTTGGGTCTGGTCCTTGTGCATGATTCGGCTAGTCGATATGGCGCCTTCCTGGTTGTCCGTTAACTTCTCCTTACGTAGGACATTTTTCTAGAACTCAAAATACATAAGTTTAATCAATACAATATCAAACATTATACTGTGGCCATTTTATATATTAAACACATGTTTATGTGCACAACAAATGCCAGAAAACTGCATGTACCGATTTTTTTTTTTTTTTAAATGACACAAAGTCTATGTACATCTGTAGCTGCATTGTTTTTATTGTCAAACCTTGTAAAATAACTTTAGTATTTAAATATGCTGCTTAACATATGACCATTTGTATTTTTAACTGGCTGTTAATATACGATTAGATATTTAACGATACATGTATTATACACAACTCTATGACAAGGCACATCACACACCGACACATACATAAAATTACCTAAAATACAATTAACCTTTGCAGGAGAGAGCTATTCACTGTTATTAAAACTTACTAAAATTTGGCACACCAACAACCTTAAACATAAAATCAACTTGATCAATCTGTACACCATTCTAGGGCCGAATCCAGACTGAATAGCAAAGTTTTGCCTAACCATTTATAAATATTTATGGAGAAGAAATTGAGATAAATGCATATGTCTGGATTCAACCCTGAACGATTCAAACAAATATAACATAATATAAATTTAACAGATGTTATTATATCGATTCTTATAACATGCAATGGTTTAAAAAACGTGGAAAGCCGTAACTGTTGAACAAGATCCACAAAATCTGTTTATATTTTAGAAAGAACTTCAATAATTATCGTCTTTGATTTAAACAATTTAAAGGAAACCATTTTCCAGCAATTTTAAACACCGATGGCTTGGGAAAGAAAAAAAATTTCGAGATAATTCTTGTACCTGACTCGATTCTGGCGAGCAAATTTTGAAAAGGAAGTAGTACCGTGACGTCATTAATACTAAAATAAAGATCGCAAATCCCCGAAGGGGCACTGAATGACAAGAAAAAATGAATTTATGATTTAGTGTAAATAAAATATTAACTTATACAATCAAATTCAAACATCTATTTGTCCTTCATGATAATAGAATTTAAAAATTATTATTTTAAATTTTATTATTAAATCAGAAGACTCAAAATTTCTATTCAAATATACGTCAACAAGGATATAGTCTTATGCTTTTTGTCACATTCAGAAGGGTTACAGTACCATTGTAAAAAGAATACACTCAAAAAAATCTCAAAGGTGGCACTCTTTATATTTTAGGACAACTATGAATCATTTTTGCATTTCCAATATTTTCTACTATCCATATGTGTGTTGAGTGCGAATATTAATGTTACAGGCGCAGTTGCAACCATACAAAATGTGCGTATTCTGGTTTCTATTCTGTCAATGGTTCCAGGGTTTATTGATATTTCCTGTTGTTAAAAACAATTTTCTTTGGTTCGAAGATCTATCATTGTAATTAATCCCCAACTGTTCCTTTTATACTATTTTGAAGCATACTGGTATTGTCATTTTAAAGGTAGATGTAAAGAAATCATTTGAGTGTCAAAAATCCGAAATGGCAACAACGAAACCGGTAAACACGAACAAAAACAGCACGAAGAAACAAAACACAAAATCAACCGAACGGAAATCAACAATGCGAACTCAAGTCGAAACAAGAGTGAACTCACGTGCTCTGGAAGAGCTAGTAAGCTGTTTCTGCCTGCTTTAGCACACCCGTCGTGTTCCGGTAAAGGAAGACTTCCTTATCTGATAGTGTTCTCCTTCATTTCTACAGTCAGAGTGATTAAGAGTTTTTCAAAGAATAAAAAAATGCAAATCAAACCCTGCCAGTCAAGGTTAAGGCTGCTTTCAGATATCAAGGTGACACTTCATGTACTGTATTGTCTGAGGGATGTTCTTTAATAGCACTTTTTACCCTTTTCTCCCTAATAATATTTGCAAAAACATATTGTATACGTGGAAATTTTCGCGGGGTGATATTTAAGCGTTTTTGTTAAGTAAACCAATCACGTGGGGGGATTTAATTTCGCAAAATTTCTATACTAATTCATATCCTATACTTAAAGAATAAATCTTTTGCCTGGGGAATATTTTGGCGGATATTTTATGGTCGCGAATAAAGCGAAAATAACGCCCGATCGAAAATTTTCAATTTTACATTAAATCTATCTAACTTTTTTCTAATAATCTTAGGTATTGCACATAATTATGTAACAAATTCTTTCTTATAATTTTTGTCATAGCACATATCTACCCCTTTTCTAGCGATATTGTTGGTAAAGAACATATGCAATCATTACTTCAAGATGTTCTATTACGTTTAGATATAAACGAATGTGCTGTACGGAAGGGAGGTTGTCAGTCTATCTGTAACAACACACAAGGATCTTTCTATTGTGACTGTCATCCAGGGTATAGGCTACACTCAGATGGATATTCTTGTGGAGGTACTTTAACTGTTTTGTCTAGAGTTTACCATGTTTAAGATTATTTCCACTCACTTATTGTATGATTTTCAATAAGTTGACTTCCTTAGCTGATAGTGTGTACAGTACTTTTACGGTTTTGTTTACACTATGCATCTTAATATCACCACAATTGCTCGGCTTACTGATAATTCAGTCTGTTAGTTTTATTTAATATGGAGGCTATATGGAAAATGAGTCTGTTGGTCAAGTACTATCGAGAAAATCATAGCAAGGCCATTATATTTTACTAAATATCTCTTTTTTATATTGTACTTTCATTGAAAAAAAAATTATGTTGGCCATAAATCTGGCCAACACAGATAAAGGTATCAATCTTTAAAGAAATAGCCAAACGTTGTCAAATTTTAGAAATATGTAAACTATGTCTTTCCAACACATAGTCCAGTACTCGAAAATATATAAGAGCATACAACTGAAGCACGGGGAAGCTTTATACGACCTCATCACGGCACTAAAGCCAAACTCTGAAATAATAATAAAAACGAAATAATATGGCATTTGTGCCAGAAAGACACGATCCACATATCAAGTTGTTATGTTATGTTTAGATATAAATGAATGTGCTGTACGGAAGGGAAGTTGTCAGTCTATCTGTAAAAACACACCAGGATCTTTCTATTGTGACTGTCATCCAGGGTATAGGCTACACTCAGATGGATATTCTTGTGAAGGTACTTTAACTGTTTTGTCTAGAGTGTACAATGTTGACTTCTTAAGCCGATAAAGTGTACCATCCCATTTTTACACAGTGATTTTAGAGTTTTTTTTAAGTAGCATTCCGCCTAAGAATCATGCAAAATTGAAGAAAAGTGATTCATCGATAAAAAGGCTACAGTGGTTTATTTTTAACAAAAGATAGTTTAAAGTATACAAAATAAGAAATAAATAACAATTTGCTCATAACTGTCTGGTCCTGGGAGAAATCTTGCCATTTTGTTACAATGGTTTCTATTGAAATTATTGACAGTTTTAAGAGTTATCTCCCTTTCTTACAATTTTCCAATGCATTCTATATATTTTTTTTTCTCTCAGGACCAGGGCTAGTTTGGAAAAAGAGTACAAAATATCGAATCAGGGTGCTAGTAGGAGTAACATATCAAAAATAAAGTGGTGTAGGCTTTCCACCCATGAATCGCTTTTTGCATGGTTCTTATAAAAAGTGGTACTTAAATAGTCCGAATCAATCACACTTAATATCGGCTACACTCAGATGGCATATTTGGTCAAGTTACTTTATTGAACTGTTCTGTCTGAGACATAGAATTGAACACGTTATTTATTCAGTTGCTTCAGTAACTTATTGCTTAACCTTACCTTTGTCATAACACAAATCCACCCCATTCTTCCCAATAATCTTTGTCATTGTGCAAATTTATCTCATTCTTCATAAAAATGTTTGTCAATGCACAAATTTACCACATTCCTCCCAAACATCTTTGCCAAGGCACAAATCTATCCAACTGTTTCTTATCATTTTTGTCTGAAAATTGTTGTCGTAGTTCTAATATTTTTAAATTTCATTTTCGTACTGATAAAATTTGTCAAACCACAAGACCATTTGTAATCATTACTTCAAGTTGTACATTTAGATATAAATGAATGTCCGAACAGAATGGAGGTACACAAGGACCTTTTCATTGCTAGCCTACTGTCAAACTTAAATGAAATGTTTTGTTTTGGGTGTACAAGGTTGACTGCCTTAGTTGATAAAGTAAACCTTTCATTTTTACACAGTGATTTTAGAGTTTAATAGTCCTAATCAATCACAAGTACTTGTTAAGTTACTGTTCTATCTGAGATGTGATTTATTCGGTTGTTTTTCAATAACTTGTTGCTCTCATTCTTCTCAAAAATATTTGACATAGCACAAATCTATCTCATCCTTTTTTAATAATCTTTGTCATTGCACTAATCTACCTATGGTTTTTGCCATTGATGTTGTTTGTTAAGAACAATACTATCGCTTTCCAATTGATTTTGACATAATCCTATTTCTTAAAGCTTCAAATCATTATATAGCGTTTAGATATTGATGAGTGTACTGTACAGAATGGAGGATGTCAATCACTCTGTAATAACAGATGGAAAATCTTGTCAAAGTACTTTCATTTTGTGATGTATTTTGCTGTACAAAACTACCGCATTTATATCTAAAAATCGTTTCCATAGTACTATGATCTTCCACTTCTTACTAATAATATTCGTCAGATTTGTAATCATTTATTTACTGCAAGTCATTCCATTACGTTTAGATATTGATGAGTGTATTGTACAGAATGGAGGATGTCAATCACTCTGTAATAACACACCAGGATCTTTCAATTGTTACTGTCAGTCTGGGTATAGTCTGCTATCAGATGGAAAATCTTGTCAAGGTACTTTTATTTTGTGTGATAGATCTATGTGGTGTACTGTTAAACAACTTATTTTTGCGACTACTTTATTTGGAGTTTTTGTCTGAGAGGCCGATTTATTTTTCGCGATTCTTCGTTGCGACAATGATATTACTATTAAAATGACCATGGCCACAATGATTTATTTTTCGCTAATTTCTGTTCCTCGCAAAATACGCAAAATTAAATCACTCGCGAAAGTATGTACAACATTTAGCTGTATTTTCGCCGACTTAAAATTTGTTGTTCATCTTTGAAAAAAATTGCGAAATATTTAATTGATATGTGCATCCCTTTATTGTTCTGTACCGTGTTACTGAAACTATAATTTTGAAAGAATGAAATTGCATTATTTGTCCAAAGAAATTGCAAAAACCACCACTACTTTTTATTCACATCATCTACGAATTCAAGATGCAAAATAAAAGGGACTGTTAAGTTGTATTTCCCCCTCAGTTTTCAATAAGATAACTTAACTGTGGACACCATTTAAAGTCAGGGGGGTTCTGTATATATACTCAGCAACACAAATAACGCACCACTTCTTTCCTTCCAGGATTCTTTTAAATTTTAAAAAAAATTATATTTTTTTATCTTAAATGACAAATCAAACCAAATTCAATAAAAACAACAGTCATTATTTCTGAAATTGACACCAGTGGGCTTACGGCATGAACTTTTGATAAAGAAGTCGAAAAAACGAAGTCTGAGATCAATTAAAATATGCATGTTTCTGAAAAGTTTGGACAGTTTTTGTGAAATATAAGCTTTGTCTCCCATTTTCTGGACACACTTTGGATAGCATAAAATTTTCAAAACACTTGTGAATTTTTCATTTTTGGGTTAAAAAACTCATTTTTTCGAAATTTAAAACTAAAAATCAGATTTTTTTAAAATTTGCAGAGAATGGTGTTAAGGACACCACACATGCTGTGCCGAAATCTCAGATCATTCCGACGACCACTTTAAGAGATATTAGCTATTAATTTATTTTAAGTCAAAGGAAATGAATTGAAGTGGTGCGTTTCTTATGTTGTTTAGTACATCACCACATTTTTGGCTTTTTGATGTAAAACATTTTTAAAAAGTTTTGAAAAAATCATTTTTGTAATTGTTTTCAAACCAGCTGATGTGATTACACTACTATTATGTTCAAATGTGTAAAAGATTTATTACTATGAGCTAACCGTTAGAAACGATATAGTGCCCGTCCCTTACTAAACATATTTTTATCATTGTTGATGCATTCATTTTATTACAATGCGGTTATGATGATAATCAACATTTTTATAGCCTTTCATTTTAAGAATTTCATTAACAATGTCAGATAGGATTTTAGTTATACTTTCCTTTAAAACAACATTTTTCATATAATATTATGAGCTTATCTCAGTTTCGGACGAGTTAACAGTTTAAGTTGGTTAAATTTTTTTGATGACATTTGGGCTTGGTGTTTGTATTTTTTGGAGTTTTTAATACATACGTTTTGAGGGTCATCACATACACGTATAATGTGCTTTCCAGCTATAATATCTATTGCTCTAAATTCGTAATTTAAATTAGTGTTATTTTATCACAAAGTTTAATTTGTCTAAAATTAAACAGTTTCTTGGGGTGAGTTTTAATAGAATGTCCGGATATATCTTCAAAATTAATGAACTTTGTGTGTCAAAAATAGCAACTATAGTTGCTGTTTTGGTCAATTGCACTACAAAAATATTATGTTACATTGACAACACTAATAAATAATATGAGGCAGGTTTAATCTGTGACGCTCCCAAATAAATATTTTATAAGCGAATATAAATATTTTTGCGATATTAATTGAAACAAAATATATTCGAAAATAAAAACAAACTAGCTTTTCTTGTGGCGCTTAATGAAGTTCAAAATTTGTAAAGAAAAAAGCGTTTAAAAGACGCTGGAAGTTCAGAAAAACAACAGTGCTTAACTGGACGTTGAAGGAAAATTCAGCTCATGGTATTACTTTATTTTATTGACCGGCTGGTCACGGGTCAATTATTTCGAGATTCTACGTTTAAATCTTACCTAAAAGACTGAGAAATTTAAGCTCCGCCCAACCTTGTGAATAAAATAGAGTAATACAACTAAAATATTGACATTTCTATCATTATTATTAAACTCCTTTATTAAATCAGAAGACTCAAAATTTCTATTCAAATATACGTCAACAAGGATATAGTCTTATGCTTTTTGTCACATTCAGAAGGGTTACAGTACCATTGTAAAAAGAATACACTCAAAAAAATCTCAAAGGTGGCATTTTTTATTTTTTAGGACAACTATGAATCATTTTTGCATTTCCAATATTTTCTACTATCCATATGTGTGTTGAGTGCGAATATTAATGTTACAGGCGCAGTTGCAACCATACAAAATGTGCGTATTCTGGTTTCTATTCTGTCAATGGTTCCAGGGTTTATTGATATTTCCTGTTGTTAAAAACAATTTTCTTTGGTTCGAAGATCTATCATTGTAATTAATCCCCAACTGTTCCTT
This sequence comes from Arcuatula senhousia, assembly GCA_963971305.1. Classification (NCBI taxonomy): domain Eukaryota; kingdom Metazoa; phylum Mollusca; class Bivalvia; order Mytilida; family Mytilidae; genus Arcuatula; species Arcuatula senhousia. The sequence goes on along the minus strand of CAXARO010000194.1, from coordinate 3,861 downwards.
TTATACTATTTTGAAGCATACTGGTATTGTCATTTTAAAGGTAGATGTAAAGAAATCATTCGAGTGTCAAAAATCCGAAATGGCAACAACGAAACCGGTAAACACGAACAAAAACAGCACGAAGAAACAAAACACAAAATCAACCGAACGGAAATCAACAATGCGAACTCAAGTCGAAACAAGAGTGAACTCACGTGCTCCGGAAGAGTAAGCTGTTTCTGCCTGCTTTAGCACACCCGTCGTGTTCCGGTAAAGGAAGACAAAACCCATCTCTGCGACAAATCAACATCTGCACTCATTTGAGATAGAAATACCATATTTGTCTACGAATGCACGGTGTCTGCAGTAAAATTTCTTGAGCGATGACAACAACTGTGGAGCAATATAATCCTGTGTCAGAAATTACTTTGTCAAACGTGACGCTCTGCCAAGGAAATCGATGTGATTCCCGCAAGCTCTGGAGTAACGAATCAACTGTGATACGAAGACTCCATAAGCAGGAGCGGGCGGTATATGACTATAACATTACAATGCATTGATAGAGGGCGCTTAACCCATATGCATTATTCAACATATTAGTTTTCCTTGAATTAGTTACATTATGGTCATACTGAAAATCCACGATTTTGCATTCTGAGTTTATTTACAAGAGTTTTGCAAAACATATGATGGTTACATGTTCGATAATTTTTAGATATAAATGAATGTGCTGTACGGAAAGGAGGTTGTCAGTCTATCTGTAAAAACACACCAGGATCTTTCCATTGTGACTGTCATCCAGGGTATAGGCTACACTCAGATGGATATTCTTGTGGAGGTATTTTAACTGTTTTGTTCTGAGGTTACCATGTTTAAATTATTTCCACTCACTTATTGTATGATCTTTAATAAGTTGACTTCCTTATCTGATAGTGTTCTCCTTCATTTCTACAGTCAGAGTGATTAAGAGTTTTTCAAAGAATAAAAAAATGCAAATCAAACCCTGTCAGTCAAGGTTAAGGCTGCTTTCAGATAACAAATTTTTGTCAAGGTGGCACTTCATGTACTGTATTGTCTGAGGGATCTTATTGTGGGATTCATTTATTCATCTGTTTGTTAATGATTTATTGCTTATCCTAACCTTTTGTCATAACATAAATCTACAAAATTCTTTCTATTAATCTTTGTCATAGCACAAATCTACCCAATTCTTTCTTAAAATCTTTGTCATAGCACAAATCTACCCATTTCCTTAAATAATCTTTGTCAAAGCACAAATTCAACTGTTCTTTCTAATGATTTTGATTTCATACTACAAACCTATCCAAAATTCCATATTTTCTAGATATCGAGAATCTTTTTAAAAGCACATATCTACCCTATTCTCCATAATAATCTTTACAATAACATAAATCTATCCAATCCTTTCTATTAATCTTCTTTAATAGCACTTTTTACCCTTTTCTCCCAAATAATATTTGCAATAACATACTATATGCGTGGAAATTTTCGCTGGGTGATATTTTCGCGTTTTTGTTAAGTAAACCAATCGCGTGGGAGGAAATTAATTTCGCAAAATTTCTGTAATAATCCATATCCTATACTTGAAGAATAAATCGTTTGACTGGGGGATATTTTCGCAGATATTTTATGGTCGCGAATAAAGCGAAAATTTTCAAGTTTACATTAAATCTATTTATTCTTTGTACTAATCTTTGCAATAGCACAAACCTACTCAATTCTTTATGATAATCTTAGCTATTGCACATATGTAACAAAATCTTTCTAATGATTTTTGTCATAGCACATTTCTACCCCTTTTCTAATGATATTGTTTGTAAAGAACATCTGTAATCATTACTTCAAGATGTTCTATTACCTTTAGATATTGATGAATGTACCAAACAGAATGGAGGTTGTAAATCACTCTGTAACAACACACAAGGATCTTTCCATTGTTACTGTCACCCAGGATATAAACTTCACTCAGATGGACAATCTTGTGAAGGTACTTTAACTGTTTTGTCTAGAGCGTACAATGTTGACTTCCTAAGCTGATAAAGTGTACCATCTCATTTTTACACAGAGTTTTTTTTAATAGTCCGAATCAATCACACGTACCCGGTCATTCAGAGTATAGGCTACACTCAGATGGCATATTTGGTCAAGTTACCTTATTGAACTATTCTATCTAAGAGATAGAATTGAACATGTTATTTATTCAGGTATTTCAATGACTTATTGCTGAACCTAATCTTTGTCATAACACAAATCTATCTTTTTTGTGAGAATTTCAATAAAATAAATGATGGTCACATTTTCAATAACATTTCGATATTAACGAATGTGACGAATGTGTGATGAGAGGAATGGAGATTGTCAGTCTATATGTATTAATATCTTTTTATTGTGACTGTCACCCAGGGTATAGACTGCTCTCGTATAGAAAATCTTGTCATGGTACTTTGATTTAACTGTTTTGTCTGGCAGATCGAATTGAAAATCTATCACATTAACATAACACTTTAATCCCTATTTTTGCATTTATGTAGCAAAAATTGTTTTTCTCTGGTGGATTGATTGGGTTACATGAAGACACATTCAGGTTATGAAGATAATCGACATCTTCATGACTATTTTAATGTTTTTTTACAAGAATATCGATAAAACGTGTGATGGCCAAATTCTCGATAATCTTTAGATATTATTGACGAATATGCTATACAGTTTGGAGTTTGGAGATTGTAGTAACACACAAAGATCCTACTATTGTGACTGTCAATATGGGTTAAGTCTGATGGAGTATCCGTAGTCAGGGTATTCACCCTTTCCCGCTAAAAATCTTTATCAAAGCCACTGACATCTTGTGACACAATGTCTGCCCTTTTTAAAAAAATATTTGCCGCACCATTTTGATTCCTGTTACTGCTAATAATCCCTATTGTAGAACATCACTAATCTCTTAACTGCATAATATCATTTTCGCAACCAGAACAATAAGATTCCCTTTTCTACAAAAAAACTTTTTTTTCTCTTAACTAATAATAATTTTTATCATAGAACTTTAATACTACGTGTAATAACAGCAGTTGCACAGTACTTTTTATATTCTAATGATTTTTATAATAGCATAAATCTGTCACTTTCCTGAGCAAAAAAACCAATGTAATACTAGTAACTATAACACTATTATTCTTTTCCCGCAAATAACCTTTATCATAGTATAGTACTCCCCCTTTCTAATAGGCGTGTAAAATGTGTCGTTACCCATACTCATCAATTTATTTGGAAGTACTGCCCTCTCTGGTGCTGCAGTGGTATCAAACAAATTGTAGTACCCATCTTTTGTTGATAATCTATCATAGCATAATACCCCCTTTTCTACCAAAATTCCTTATCAAAGAACAATACTATTCATTTTTGAAGAACATCATTGTCATACCAATAGCATTATCATTACTTTTCTATATAGCATAATACTTCTTCTTTGCTACTGAAATCTTTATCATAGATCAGTACGTTGATAAACGTTGTCATAGCACTATAATGCACTTTTCTACTTACAACTAATTTGCTATTGCAAAACTGTACCCATTTTCTCGTGAGACATTTAATAAATGTTTTCCGATTTATCCAGTTCTCACTACGTTGTGAAAAAACCTGACTAATTCTAATATAATAACCAAAATGTATTTTCGTTGGGGAAACTATACTTATCAAATCATTGCTCTATGTTATAGTTGTAAAAATCTGTAATCTTGCTCTCTTTTCATTGTATCTAGCTTTGATTGTACTCAGTGCACAATTGATGCCCATATAATTGTCAGAATGTCTGTTTCAGCGTTATTTTATGTAACTTTAAATTGATCATTCAGAAATTCC